>JASANF010009244.1:0-17919 GCA_030248245.1 Trissonchulus sp. WLG1_4
GGTCAAAAACAAAATTAGTGTGAATAGGAAATTCGACATGGTCATAAAATTTTACACATTCACATTAAAGTGCTGAACTGTATTGTAAATAGGTTTTTTTGATGTCTCTTTGATATACAATTAAAGTGGTATTGCTATTTATTGCATGAGCTGAGCGCCAAACATGAGTTTTGTTGCTGAGCGCTACCTTAAGGGGGCGCTCTGTGAATCGGGGGTTACATCGAAAATTGGCAAAAAACTTGGCAAATGTCAAACTTTACTATATATATATGTGTAATAAAACAGGGTTAACGAGCCCCCTGATTGATACAGGTTTTGAACGATTTTGGTTGTAGCTGCAAGAAGTGAGCTACTGGTCGGTTGAGTACGTAGTTTAGCGATCAGACGTGGCGCAGAATGAGGCCACACTCTCAGGCGGAATCCCCGTTTTGCTTATTTCCCTAAACCCCAATCTCCCCCCTTATGTCTGTACGAGAGCGCCTGATTCAGTTAATTGTTAAGTGTGTAAGCCCTAAGTTTCCCCCTGAAGGATAGTACGAATTTGGCACAGAAGAAAGTAGAAGTAATACGTAATAATGTCCCTAGCCAGTATCCGCCCCTTTCCCTATTGCTCCTTGTGAATATTTGAAGCCGATTGTCATGTAATAATTGCCCATTTGTCTGTATGCGTTATTGGTGTTCATATTTGTCCGTATTGTCTGAGGGTCGTGTTTTATTAATCAGTAATTAACCAGTCTTAAGCAGTGATTTGGAAGTCCCCCCTGAGAGTATAGAAGCTAGCCGGATAGTTGTTTGTAAACAATATCTGGGCTAAGCCATAGCATTAGCCCAGATATTGGCGAGCTAGCTGGAAGCTAAAACAGAAGTAATTAGCGAAGTTTAGCGGTTAATAACTAAGTAATTTTTTGGTCTTGTGGAACGTGAAATATATGGAATTGTAGAGCATAAAGTAGAGAGTAATTACAGAAAGTTTGAAGTTATTCGGAGTAATATAGAAGAAGTTATTCGAAGTTAGATAGCGAAGTTTAGTCGAATTTGAGCAGAATCGTAGGCGTGAAAAGAGCAGTTTTAGACCCTAATTTTGTTATGTTATAATTTGGTGATTGATATTTGTAATGCAGTCATGTTTGGTATCATTATGTTCGGTATTAATATGTATTATGGACTCATTTTTGAACTCTTTACGGTATTGGTAACTATGTTTTTTGGAAGCAGAAGAAAGCTTAAGTTTTCCCTTATTCCGCTGAAGGGTTACGGTAGTTTGAGAATGTGTAGTTTTGACTGGGTCCGCAGCCCAGAATGAGGCCTAATATTTAAGTATTGTCACATAATAATTACATTTTAAGTTTATACGTAATGTTTAGTGGTTAGTTCAGTTTAATGCATAATTGGTTAAGTGTTTAGTTAAGGCGAATTCACGTTTTTTGGTATTTCCCTATTTCACCCATTTCCCCCTCTCTCCTTTCCCTTTTGCTTTCGTAATGTTTTTGCAATACGGTTCGCCCATTTTGGTACTTGAGTTCTCTGGCCGCCCAAGAAGAAGTGAGATAAATTACCGTACCTGGGGCGACCAGGAATCAAGGGTTATTAGAGGGAATTAAGTTCGAGCTGTGAGGGCCAGCAGCCTTCGACCCCCCAGCCCTTAAGTGGAATTTTG
Organism: Trissonchulus sp. WLG1_4; assembly: GCA_030248245.1. Classification (NCBI taxonomy): domain Eukaryota; kingdom Metazoa; phylum Nematoda; class Enoplea; order Enoplida; family Ironidae; genus Trissonchulus; species Trissonchulus sp. WLG1_4. Next base: position 1,658 of record JASANF010009244.1, read on the forward strand.
CAAAAGTGTAGGTAGAACGGCAAAGAACGAAGTGTAGGCAAAAGAACGGCCGCTTCTGATTGGTTAGATTCGGGATCGGTAGATCCCGACAAAGAAGGACAAAGGAAAAAGCCGCCCCCCAAGTTGTAGCTAAGTCAGTCGGGTTGTAAATTTTAGCCGCAGTTAGTCGGCCTCCAAAGCTAAGTTCTCTCCTGCTCCCCCCGCTTTTGACCATTATTGCCCTGCCTGTATCCTGCCATATATTTTCAATGAATTTATACCTAAATTTCGGCCTCCGACTTAACTTTTGGATCCAGAGCGAGACCCTATCTGATCAGTACTGTCCGCGCTTTGAGCGCCGTGCCTTGCATTCTTTTTAGCGCCCTATTCCGGGCTTAGTGTGCCAGCGCCATTCAGCGCTTTAGTGCCTGAGCAGCCCCCGAGTGGCTCTCCGGCTCGCGTCCGCTCTCGCTGCCTCCTGGTCCGTACGCCCGTGCGTCCGGTTCCGCGGTTCGTCCTACCGCCCCCCGTGTCCGCCCCTCGTTGTGCGCTTCGCGGCGCCAGTGCCCCCTTCCGGTTCGTGTCGCTCCCTTTCCGTCCCCGCTCGTCCGGCTCAGCCCACTAAGGCTCCGGTCCCCCCCTTCGCCAGTCTTATCCGCCACGTCTACCCGCGTCTCCCGCCGCTCCTCTGCTGCGCCGCCGACCCTCGCGCAGTTCTTCCCGTCCGCCGTCCGCCGTGCTGTTCCGGTCCGTTCCAGTCCGCCAGCCGTCCGCTCGCCCGCTCCCGCCGTCTGTCCGACCGCCCCCAGGTCCTCCCAGTGCTTACCGCCGTTGCCTCCCGCTGTCCGGCCTGCCGTGCCATCCAGTCCAGCTCATTCAGGATCCAGCTAATTGTTAGTTCTGTTGTAGAAGTTGTTAGGTAGATAGCCTAGGCTGACCCTTAGGTTAGAGCGTTTAGTAGACCTGTTGAGTTGACCTGTAGACCTGTTGTAGCTTCAGTTCTGGCCAAAAAGGGTCAGGCTAGAAGAGTGCCGATTCCAGCCTAGGGATTTTCAGGAGTATCTTGTGTTCTGTGCTGTTTGTGTGTCCTTAGCGGTTGAACCCAAATCAAAGACTATTACGCGAGTTATTTAGGATTGCAGATTCGTAGCTACGATTTGTTGTTAGGATATTTATGCTATCTCTTTCAGGTTACGTATAGTCACACGAGTCAAACCTAGATTTCAATATTGAGTAGAGTTTGGAGTTGTTAGTCAAAAAGTCAAAGGAAAGTTTCGTTTCTGAGATAGCATTGGGGAGTTGATCCGTTATTGTCCCCCGACACCAGAAAAAGCAGGCGTCAGGGTTGAGCTAGGCCTCTGAAATAAGGTACAAGTTCCTAGTTATCCCCGGCCTTTGGTGTCCCTCCCGAATACGACGGGCAGAGCAGAAAAGCTTGTCCAAGCAGTTTAAATCCCCTGTAACCAGTTGCTCAAGGTGAAGGTTTAAGTAGAAGCTATTGGAGAGGCAAACTTTGAGTATTCTACACGTTGATTGAGAGTTAGCGAGAACTTAGTCAAAATCCAAGGGTGTGTTTCTGTCATTGAGAGATCAGTAGAGCTATAGGTAAACACGATCGCCGTGGAGGTAGTACTGTTAGTGTTTTCATATTGTATTTGTGTTTACGTACGTTTCGGCGATCGTAAACATTTCGACTGAGTTAGCACGCAGAGGTAATGAGCTTAACTACTAGGTTGGACTAGGATCCTTAAGTGACCTAAACGGATCTCTGTAGTTTAGTCTTCTGTAGCTACTTGGTTCCCTTTTCGAAGGGTGGAGCCCGCGCAAAAACATTTCTAACCTCTGCTACCCCACTGAGCTGAGTTGAGAGATCCGATATAGTCAGGAAATTAGCCAGAACATTGATTCCTTGTATTGTCGCAGTATAAAGCATCTATTACCTAAACGTCACACCCTATACGCAACGTATGTCTTGTATTGTCAGTAACTTGTTGAGAGTGAACCTAAGGAAGTGATCGTTAGTAGAGTCAGTCAAAAACAGTAGTTCTTGCATAACAGTAGAAAGTTTATTAACCCAATTACGTTACTTAACCCAAGTCTTTTTCACGCTAATTTGGAGCTTAACCCGTGTAGGCTTTTTCACATATGTAGTATGGCACATAGGAACACTGGAGGCAAATTTCAAATCACGTGATCATGTCACGTCCCAGACCCCTGCAACTTTGTGACTTACTATCCGTTGATATTATCTTTTATCTAAGCCAATGCATGTCTGCAAGAGTACATTCTGCTGAACTTATTTGTGTAATATACTGTCTATGATGTTCCCATCTTTTGCTACTTTTCTTGTCGGAAAATATTTCTGATACGTCTCCAGTTGACTAAATTCTGCCTAAAATTTTCAAAAATCTCCAATTTTTTCCTGGGGGCTCCCGCTATCCCCCTGCTATCCCCTGCTATCTGTGCATTAATTCTCTTCGCGTTTTCACCACTGGCTGCCCGAATCCCTCGGCTGTCTCTGAATTTAGGAAGGAGCTTCCCCCATCCCCTCCAACTGCATGAGTATCAAATAAAAGCTCTAATCCTTCCTTGATTGATTGATAAAAGCTCAAAAATTTTATTAATTGATAAAAGCTCTAATCCTCCCAAAACATTGATTCCCGGAGCGCATGATTAAATTTTGATAAAACACAAAATTACACATAGCCGGCCGGCTCGGCTCGGCTCGGCCCGGCATGCCGAGCCGGCCGGCTCGGCTCGGCTCGGCACCGAAATTCCCGGCTCGGTCTAACCCTAAAAATTAGACTTAATTTTGTTACGACAAAGAGGTCACAGGCACAAATCGCCACTTTGCGAAGTTTTGTATATACTTTTTACAAGCAAAATAGGCCGTTTCATCAACTTTCGGGGCAAAATTGGGCTGTGTAAATCAGTGTGTATTTTTATTTTTTGCTGTGTAAATTAGGCGGCCGATGTGTAAATACACCCTATTTTACACAAAAAGCCCTGCATCAAATCCTCTGCTTGTGCAGATGAATACATTGTGCTGCATTTGCTAGTCTAATAAACTGTCTAATGTGACGTGCCCCCTTTTGGTTTTAATTTTTCGATCGGAACAATTTTCTGATACGTCTTCACTTGCCTAAAATTAGGTAATTATATAAACCATTGCACAATATATAATGCGCACAAAATTTTTTTGAAAAAACCTCTGCTGAAATTTTATTTCAAAGGGTTCTCTTCTCCCCCAATGCATCATCACGATATGGATGACGTTCGATGAGAATTATTCATTCAGCTCCAATCCAGCTCCAATTCATTTATTCGATGGATTGGAGCTGGGGGCGAGAGCACCTCGAAATAACATTTTGGGAATTTTTTGAAATTTTGTATAAATTTGGTTCTTTAAGGACGTGCCGGAAAATTTTCTGCAGCAGGTCAAAGGAGGGACCCTTCTGCAATTGTTCCGTCGGTTCACAATTTTGTGTGCTTTTTCGTGTGTTTGTATAAAAAAATGTGTGCGCAAACAGTAAAAAAACACAAAAAATAGTGCTTTGTAGCGAAGCAACTCCGACACTAAATTGTTATATCATGTTTTAGCGTAAAAATTATCGTTTTTTTTAAATTTTGCCATAATTTGGCATATATAAATTGCATAAATTTGATAACAAAGTTGATTACATAGGATATATATGTACTTCTACTCCACTGCCAAGATGCTCGGCAACATCACAAGTCGATCCCAACCTGCGAATCGCGGTGGCTAGTACCCCCCACCCCAGAATGGTCTGAAGGTATCTAACGACGTCAAAATCGGTGGCTCACGAATGGAAACTGGTGGCTCACGAAACAAAAGTGGCCGGAAAAGTTGCTCCCCCCAGAATTCGTCAGCTGCCCACCACTCGCGGTCGCAGACTTTGATTTCGGGGGGGGCGGAGGTCTGATGAATTTTTTCACTTTTTATGATAGCGTTTTTTAGTTTCATGCTATCTTGTTATTGCCGTGGCCATATAAAGGCCATGAGTTGAGTGTGTTTGTAGTAAAACCAGTGGCGTACCCAAAAATAAATGGAGATTTTTCAATTTTTAGGCGGAATTTGGTCAACTGGAGACGTATCAGAACTTTTTTCCAACAGAAAAATAAAACAAAAAAAAAATATGGGAGCAATATATATACTATATATATATATATATATATATATATATATATATATATATATATATATATATATATATATTACACAACTAAATGCAGCATAATATACTTGTATATACATGCATAGGCTTTGATGAAGGATAAGAACAAATAATAGTAAGCCACAGAATCGCAGGGGTCTGGAAGCGGCAGCCCCCAGAAAAATATTGGGGAAAATTTTTGATTTTTAGGCCAAATTTGTTCAGTTGGAGACATATCGGAAATTTTTTAAAGCCGGTCAATAAAAACCAAAGAGGAGGGGACCCTTATGTAAAATTTCAATCATAACAAATTTCGAGGGGGGGGGAGGGCGGCCGCGCCCCCTGCCCCCCCCCTGGGACCGCCCCTGCTGCCCACGTATGCCCCTAGCCCCAGATTCATACTCCTAGGCATATATACGCTCACGCATATATTCCATATTCTCCGAATTATTGTTGTGTCGCCGACAGTAATGTAGGTAACCGTATACACCATATCCATATATTATAGAAATTTGTAAGTCATATTGTTTTAATTTTGTAGCGTAGGAATGCTTGAGTAGTGACTTCTGAGTAATATTATATATGCAGATTTAGATACAGTTCAGTTAGCAGACTTCAGCAAATATATAAATATTTGTTGTAACGAAGAGTACGTAGATTTTACAGTAACTCTATGCATGTGTACCAGTTCAAGCTCTGCATAGTATACAGAACGTAATGCGTATATATATATATATATGTATATACCTATCTCTTAGCTAACATTGCTCCACAAGCGTATGACAAAGTGTTGTTGTGGCTAGCCATTGACCGTTAAATCATTTATACAGAATATCATTTATTTGTATATATACCACGTATATATATCAGGTATATACTGTATGTGCGTGAGTTTAGCATGAATATATGTAATGCAAATTGTATGCTAATGGTTTGCTAATTTTTGTTTGTATAAACGGCGCGGCTGCAATTGTGAATTGTTTTACTTTTACAGGGTTTGTTGTTAGCTGAAGTCTGGACAAGAGCTGGTTTTCCGGTATATAACTGTTTCTAGACTTTTGCACAGCTAAATGGGGAGGGGGGCTGGATGGATCTAAGACATATATATATATGTATTTATGTGGTCAGAATAAATTTAATTATTATATATTTCAAATGCTGAAAACTCCTTCCTCCATATTTTACTGTATTTTATGGTTTTGTATATCTTTTTTTTACAAAAAGCTAAGTTGCGCCACCGTGAACTTTCTAATGAGTGTTGTGGTTTTTTTGGGTGAAGTGTTGCTAGCTTGTCGCTTGTGTTGTAGATTTTAGACGCCAGCCAGCAGCCAATGGGGGCACATAGGCGGATGACGCATAGATTTGAAACAGTAACAGTTGCATTTTTTGGTGAATTTTGAGCGTTCACGTTTTTTTGTATGCTCCTGAATGTGTGTGTGTGTGTGGGTGTGTATATACATATATATTTTTCAGTTGCCATGTCATACTCAGTCCGGCGTAACGAACAATAGGCTATTAAATTCGGCCTAAAAATCATAAATTTCTCAAAGTATTTTTTGGGGGCTACCTCCCACAGATCCCTACAACTGTGTGGTTGGTGATCTTGCCAGAAAGCCCCCTCGTATGCTCGTATGTGTTCGCTACCACCTTTAACGGCTCGTGCACATGTTTGGCCCTGTTAACTGTTGACTATGGGCCTATTCCTTTACCGGATTAAATGGTTAATCATACATGTAACGGGGTCAAAATTTTGGGGGGGCCTCTCCGGCCAAATTTTGGGGACCCTCCCCCCCGGATTGACCAAAAATACCCTAAATTTAGCAAAATTTTCTAAAAATTTCACCAAAAAAGTGCCATTTTTTCTAAATTTTGCCCAAATTTTGGGGACCCTCCCCCCCGGGTCCTCGATTTTGGGGGGGAGGGGGGGTCCCCCCCATCCCCCCCTCATACATGTATGGGGTTAATAATAATCGGAGTGACCGGTTTGAAAATTAAGCTTAAAAATGCCATTCCAAAACCTCCAGATTAAACGGACTTAACTTCTAGCGCGCTGCTTTTTAGTCGGACTAAACGGACTTCACTATGCACGCTAATGTTAAGCCCGTTTAGTCCAGTGGTAGTTTTACAATGGGGTCAGACACTCAGACTAAAATTAAGCTGGTGACTTATTTTAACTCGTTTAGTCCGATTTGTCATTCCAAAAACTCGGACTAGACTAAGTCCAGTCCGTTTAATCCGGTGAAGGAATAGGCCCTATGTATATATACTCTCTAGCGAAGTATCACTTTCTCGCTGCTTAATACGCTCGGCAACTATATATATATTCAATGCTTTTCCTGATTCAGTCATAAACTAAGCAGAGCTTGACGCATATACGCCTGCTGGAACAGTAGCAAGCAACAAACAAAACCTTGGCTGTTTTCAAAAGTTTCACGCCTGTCAATCCTCTGTGAGCTACATTCCAGCAGATGTATATATATATGTTTTACGTAGTCGATGGTACGTATAGATAGATTTCGAGCTAGCCTAGGCGGCTCCGGGCAACATTAATGGGGACTTTCTTTTTTGCCACACGCTCTCGGTCCGGGTTCCATTGATTTTTGTGTTCTGCCTGTAAAGACTCAGGGTTCGGGTACTGCGGTATACGCACGCACACGCATAGACTTGTTGAGAGATATATATATATATACGACGACTATGACTATGTATACTTGAGTATTACTTTTGAGCTAAGTTAGAACACAGATACTGTTAGGCCTGCTGTTATATGTGATGTAAGCGTGTTTGTGTATATGTTTAGGTTTGTATTTTTATATATATAGGTACGTATATATGTAGATCGTAGTCTCGTAGACATACTTGGAGGGGGAGGTAGGTGACGCCAAGGTTGGTTTTTAAGATACACGACTGGTTGTGTGTAATGTATTTCGGTTTTTGTGTATATTTTTTGCTTGGGCTTTTCAAGTATTACGTATATACTTACTTACTATACGTATGTTTAATTGAAATAATAGTAGGGCCTTTCTCATAAAAATTCCTCAGCGCTTGCATATGTATGAGAACATTTCGGTAGTCATATATGGAAGAAAATATATGTATATATGTTTGAAAATATTAGGTCGGCCATATATAAAGTAGATATAACTATATATAAATATATATACCTGATGCATTTTTGTGCCATTGCCAGCCAAGCTATGATACCGACCGATGCGATAGCCTGGAAGTAGCAGACTAAGCTGGCTTATTGGACTCTGATAATATATCTGTAGCAGTTGACTGTACATTTATGTACGTAAGTACATTATCCATGAGCGTAGAGGGGGGGGGCGAGGTAAAAATTGGCTAGGAAAGAAGTCTGCTTTCCCCCATATAAACATGTAACGGGGTCAAAATTTTGGGCACCCCTCCCTCATAGATCAACCAAAAATATCCTAATTTTTGCAAAAAATTTCTTTAAAAAAGTGCCATTTTTGCTAAATTTTGCTCAAATGTTCGGAACCCTCCCCCCCCAGTCTCTCGATTTGGGGAGGGGGGCAGGGTCCTCACCATTATATACCTCTAGTCTCCCCTCTTCCCCAGAGCCGTGCTCACTACTCAGCCGAAATAAACCATAAAATGCTCAGTGTTCCCACCTCGAATTTAACAGTGTAGTATCACAGTTTTGAAAGTTTTTTGTAACTTGCCCAAAATTTAGGTAAAAATCACATAAAATTTATTTAATAAAAATGCCCATATATAACAACCCATATCATAGGATTTTGGCTTGCCCTTGTATATATATATGCCTTGGCTCTAATTTTGCTTGCCTTTGTATCAAAATATGGCGCGGGGGGGAGGTTGCCCCGGACCTGCCTTTATACCCCCCTTGTTAAACCGTGCTCGTAATTAGCCGCTGCCTAATTTTTTTCACCCACCTAAAGACCTGGGCTTTCGACTATAGCTCCCTCCCCTGTGCGATATAAATACGGTTTGGAGTTTAGCTGTCAGACATAGACTAAAGTTATTGACTCGTTTTTGCGTAACTTTTAAGAGAGGCCAGTGCTCATATAAGCTGCTGTTCTGGACATAGATAGACTGGCTTTTATATTACCTCAGGTTGCTTGTTTTAAGCCTAGGACACTTTTAGATGCTATATGTATATATATATTTTTTTTTTTGGTGTCATTTTAAGCGATTATATATATAATATATATAGCTTTTATTTATATATTTATTGAATTAAAATTGGTCGTAAATTTAACTTACATATGTCTGTAGATAATTGCATGAATTTATTACTTATTTTTACAACAGAAAAACCATATACGATATATATTTTGAATGTTTTTTGTGAGCCTGATAATATTTGTATACATATTACAGTATATATATATGAGCAAATTTCCGAGAAGTTCAAAGATGGCTCTATGTTCATTTGTTCATTTTATTGAAAAATTCCAAACATATATATAATCCCGCACGGGGACATATAATGCTGTTGTGACTGTATGGCCGGATGGGTCAAAAAATAGAATTGGCTGATTTTTGCAGAAATCAAAGGTACTTATGAGACTAGATTTGTGTCCAAATATTTCTTTCTAGAAATCACCCCAAGTCGAGATACGATCATTTGAATTTTGAGCTATGCCGATTTTTTGGACAAATTTTACGTTCAACTTTGGTATGAAGTTTCTCAATGATTACGAATGGTAGCGTTCCAGTGTTTTGTCACATGTAGCACCTATAAGTGTCATTTTACGTGCCAAAATATTTTTTACAAATTCCGTGTATTCTTTAGATTACAGAACTTTTGCGTATCAGAGTTAGCTTTGGACACGAAGTTTTTCATCACTTTTCACCTTCCTGTGCCACCGTTTTCGAAGAGCAGGAAAATATTTTTCTTGCATTATTATGCACTAGATATGTGCTATCTAGCACTAGAATTTCAGAAAAAATAAACGACTCCTGTGGGTGCCACAAGCAAAAATTATGACCATGTTGAACTACAAAATATCAATTATGGACATTCTGCTGTTATTATTTTTTATTCCATTCCTTTTGAACCACCAGGAACATTTCACATACTGTTTTTCTAATGTCGGGTAATTTTTTATATATTTTGTGACGTATTAAAACCAACCAATACGGTAAAACTGTGCACTTTTCAACTTGACGAAAGGACCACGCATTAAAGATTTAAGCGAGTTGGTGCGACTATTCCTTTGTGAACTTTAAGCAACCAGTTTAGGCTGGCGTCTTTTTCCTGCCGCCACCTCAGTGGCGGCAGGACTTTACGTTACTTTTCGTTTTTTAATTACATGTGTGCATTGTTCTGCATCAAAATACGGTTAAAGTATCGGGTTATATAGTAAGCATAGGGCTTTGTTAACTTTGAATAGAAAAATTGAAATGTTTTGATTTAAGTTTTGAAATGTTTTGACTTACTTTGGTGAGTTTTTTTGCCGAAAAGTGCCCATCCGAAGAGGGGGGGACAACGATGTTTTTTCCACTAATAATTTTTTGATAGTTCCGTTTTGTATTTATAATTTTTAACAAATTAAGGTACGACGTTCGAGAACTAATCAGATAATGATAAATTAATTAGAATAATTTATACGTTGCACGTGAAAACCTAGCCCCCTCATTCTCTAAAGCGGCATTGCATAAGTAAGTGTAAGATAGGGCCGTTAGAGTATTTAAAGGGTTTTACGAAAGCTCAGCATTGGCCCCGTAGCTCAACTGGTACAGTGCTGGTCTGCAAATCCAGTGATTGGTGGTTCGAATCCCCCTTGGGTCATTCCGATGAAGATGCTTTCTTTCTTCCAGTAAAAACCCCCTTGCTGTCTTGTAAGAACCCCCTTGCTGTCTTGACATGACGAGGCGTACGAGAACTAATTAATTACAAATTAGATATAATAATTGATAAATTGCAAGTTTAGAGTGTGAACGTAGTAGCCCCCTCCTCTAAAGCGGCATTGTATAAGTAAGTGGGAAGTAACATAGGCCCCTTAGAGTACTTGAAGGGATTTACGAAAACTCAGCATGCTCAGTAGCTCAAATGGTAGAGCACTGGTCTGCAAATCCACAGATGGGTGGTTCGAATCCCAATTGAGTTCCGATGAAGATGCTGTCTTTCTTCCAGTAAAAACCCCTTGCTGTCTTGGCATGGCTAGGTTATTTTTTTTCTATTTAAAATATCCTACTCTTGGCCTCGATTGAATTTTAGCTTAAATGGCCTCGATTGAATTTTAGCTTAAATAGGTTTTATTTAAATTTAGGTTTATATGCATTACTGAAAATAAACTTCTTGAAAACTTCTATCAAAGTTGATTTTTCAGCGTTCTAAAAAATAAAATCCTTCTTTAGTAACCTTAATTTAAGTTAGTTGCATTATATGTATGTAATGCTATGGCTAAAAAAACATACGTATGTCTAACATAATATTTATAGGTGCTACATGTGACAAAACACTGGAACGTTACCATTCGTAATCAATGAGAACCTTGATATCAAAGTTGAACCTAAAATTTGTCCAAAAAATCGGGTTAGCTCAAAATTCAAATGACTATATCTCGAGTTGGGGTAATTTCTAGAATGAAATATTTGGACACAAATCTAGTCTCACTAGTACCTTTGATTTCTGCAAAAATCAGCCAATTCTATTTTTTGACCCATCCGGCCAATCTTTGAACTTCTCGGACATTTGCTCATATATATATACATATGGTGTCAAGTGTCAACATTATATTTTATTGTTGGTGTTCATGTATATATATATATATCTCTACATATGTGTTTGTAAATGTGAAAGACTGAAAGCATATGTTCATTTATAGATTCGTCAAATTTTTTGTTGTGGACAGCAACTATATTTTTTTATTTTTTCAACTCCTATATCTATAATAGTCAATTGACTATTTATTTATGTACAAGTACAATGCTGTATATTCTCATCTTTGGTTCACACCTACGCAGTCCCAGCCATATATACGTGGGCAGTTAGCGAGTTCCGGGGGGTGAGGAGCAACTTTTCCGGCCCCTTCTGCTGCTACGTGAGCCACCAATTTCGCATCGTGAGCCACCGATTGATTTTTGTCTTACTGTCTACTGTCAAGACATTCCTGAGGGGTGAAGTTGCCTTCTGGAGGGGTATATAGGTGCGAACTCCCCCACGGCATGTGTGGTCCCAGGTCTTTATCAGTCTGTGGTTGTCGCTTCGCTTACCCAATGATTTATGTTCTACTAATTTGTGACACTCATAATTATTAATTATATATGTATATATACGGCATATATATATGTACGTCCTGGTCAGTGGGAAGCAACTCATAATTGTATTACTGTATGGTCTCACTCTCACCATTCTTCCGTAGTTGTGATTTATGATTAATTGCGATTGGTTTAAATGCCATGGTTGTTATTAGTTTAAAAGTGGAACCTTTGTTTCGGTTTAATCTCATATCAATTTCGGCAGAGCCGTAAATTTAAATTTGTTCTGAGTTTGACTTATTTTTGAGTGAATAAAAAACCTGCTTGCTTGCCTGTGATACTACATACGTTATATAGCAGGCGGGGAAAAAAAACCCCACCCCATTTTTTTGGGGAAAAAACCCACCCCGGTTCCGGAACTTGGGTATATGGTACAGGTCTAAAAATTTGCCAGCGTATAGTATATACAGTCCCTGTAGGCAAACGTACATATATAAGCGGTATCCAAACGGGGTCTCGTTGGTACTTTTTATGAGTCAAAAATTTAGACCCGACATGGCTCCAAGGGAGGTGAATTTTGGAGTCTCATTTCTCAGCACTAAAAGATGCGAGCTCAAATGTAAAAACACTTTTACAGAGGACTACCCTTCCTCTATTCATGGCCGCAGTGGCAGGTCCCTCCTTCTTTCGTACGAGGGGGGGCATGACCGAAATTAGACGGGGTAAAAAAACCCATGTGGGGAAAAAGCCCACTTTTTGAAAATGGTCTGGTGATGTCGAAAAACCTTGGAGCTACTCCAAAAGACTCATGGTAGTGCAAAAAGACGTTTATTGTTAACACAAATGCGCATACTGACACTTTCGTGATCGATTTCTGGAATACGGGCCTAATAGTCGGACTTTGTCATTTTGAGGTCCCTTTGGAGCGGAAAGTAGTATTATCTGGTACTATTGCCAGTTTTTTGTATGTTTTTAATTATAACCTGTCAATTTCTCTTGTTTAAACACCAAATAACCGAATAAAAGTAAACTGTGCCCGTCACGACCAGTCACACCCACTTACGGTACCCTCCATGGAGGGTCGATGGCGTAAAAAGTAGCTATAAAGTGCAGATTTTGCATGTATTTGAAGCGTAATAGCAACTTTTTAGTTATTTCAACGTTTTCAGGCGAAATTAAGGTGTGTTGTTTTCAAATCTGAAAATTCAAAATTTTATAATGGGCTGTGAAGGGCAGTTTTCAAACTTGTCTACCTGAGGCCCCATAGCAAATCTGCGCATAGTTTTGGCATCAGGGGCCTCTACTACTCCTAATACGTGCCATAGCGTTGAAAACTACCGCTAACACACTTTTCGGGTGATTTATGGGGTGGGTTTTTTCCCCCACATGGTTTTTTTCCCCCAAATGGTTTTTTCCCCGGCAAGTTTTTGGCTTCCCGCCAAAAAATGGTAAGAGATAGCGAAATGAAACCGGTGCCAACATTTAGAGCAAGGTTAGGCATACGACAGATTTTTTTTGGTTTCCCGTGAAAACGTATAGTCTATGAGCTACATGACGAAATATGAAAATGCGGGTTTTCCCCCCGCCTCCTATACCTGTGTATAATACACAATACGTATATATATATATATATATATATATATATATATATATATATATATATATATATATATATATATATATATATATAACCGTAATTAAATTGGTGTGCAGCTTAAATAGCCATAGCAAATCATTTAATTGTTGGCCATTCAGACACGGCTTGGGTTTGAGCTATTGGAAAATTTTTAATAATAATTTGATAATGTTGTTTAATTATGAGGAATTATATATGCTGGCTGTGTGTGCCTACCTGGATCTGACCATAGTGTGGCCCTCTAAAATTTAATTCCGACCAGGGGGGTATATGTATATATATAGTATCTATCAGTTTAAGTTTTCCTGCCTTCTTGAGATAATAGTTTGTCATAGGGAACCGAATGTGTGAAACTCAAAAAGGTTCCTTCTGCTGCTCTTATGTATATATATATGTTTTTTGAGCATTTTCCACCACGGCAAAGTCTCAACTCTGATTGGCTGTCCACCGCCCTGCTCAAATGACCGGAAGCTTTGTCAATTAAGCCTGACTTGTGCGTCCTGCTGAGCAGACAAGCAAGCGTGGCTACCAGGTGGTTAAACTACCTCCTTAATTCGCAGGGGGGGGGGGTTAAAATGCATCCTTAAATTTAGGGAGGGGGGGTGAAAGTCACTCATTATTTCAAGGGGGAGTTAAACTACTTTCTTAACGTCATTAGTTTGTTCCAGGTAAATAATCTATGCTTAGGGCCGCTAGCACAACGAAGAATCGTCTATTATTTTCGTGCTTTATTTTACGTAAGCAGCTGAAGAATTCTGGATGGCTAAGCAGTAAGCAGTGAACGGTGATTTGTGAATCGTCGATTTTTATCGAACTATGTCACTTTTTCGTCCTTTGTAACCTAACCTGCTTGTTGGTACTTAGTACATATATAGGGGTATATAGTTGTCTCTAGCAAGAAGTAGGTGTCTTCAATTAGTTGTAGGTATCTATATGCATAGTTATATAGAATATGCGTATATATATATGTGTGTATATATATTAATAGTCGGATTTATGTATATATATAATATTTAGGTATTAAAGTGTTTTGTTTATTTTTATTTATCTTCCTTTTTTTAAACTGCATTGCTGTTCCCCTACAGCGTTTTAGCGTGTCTTCCGGGTAAGCTTGGATCCCAGAACACGTGTCTTTTGTAAACCTGCCTTCTGTACACAAGTATATAAACGTATATAGCCTTATTTGAAAATATACCTACAATCTACATATATTACATATATAGCCGTGAAAGTGCATTTTAATGTATATACCTATATATACGTATATATAAATACGTTCATGTAATGCTAATTTTATTTTATTTTAATATTCCCTAAGGTACCCTCAGGTTCGTATTTTCTTTCATTTCAATTGACTTTAAAACAGCAGAAATACAATTAAATTTGGTTTATTGCAATTTTGTTGCAGTGGCTACTGGTTTTACGTTTTGCTTATTGTCACCAGACCTGTCGTTACGGGTTAATCCTGGCCATAAATTATTGTAATACAGTAGTCTTCTGTTTGGTGTTTTTCAATTTTGTTAGTTTTTTCGTGGACCTGCGATATTTAGACTGCTTTCAATGCGCATAAAGTTGAATAGAATTTCTGGAAATACCTTTGAAAATTGACAATCGAAAGTTTGTCTAGTCGGACCACCGCGCTACAGGACAGGTTCAAATATTTGCTTAATTTTTCTACCCTGTTTATACTATTTTTTATTCTGATATGACTTTGAACTTTGTTTTTCTGTTAAAAATCTCAGTTTTTTGGAGGTAAAGAAAGACAGTTCGCGAATAGGATAAGGCTCAAGTTAGGCTGGCTAAGGAACTATATAGATTTTTTCAAAATCCATCGATAGATAAATTTCACCCGATGAAACTGCATATTTGATATTTGTTTTTTTTTATACTCCCGTCAAAAATATTTTCTGCTTCTGTTCTTAAAGAAATATCACTAAAAGTTTTTGCAGTCCCCCCACCCGAAATTTCGTTCTAAATAAGCCACCGAGTTGGGAGAATTTCGAACGCTTTCGCAGTTCTACAAGGGGTTAGCAAACCTTCATCCTGCTACGCTTTTACCAGTATATATATATATATTATGTATAGATACATATATATATATATATATAACAGTGGCGTAGCCAGGAAAAAATTTCGGGGGGGGAATGACTTTTCGATTTTTTGAAATGTGCTAAAATGCACTTAATTGCAATTTTAACGCCAAGAACGACACATAGTAGCACATTTTGTTCAGAAACAACGCTAATTTTTGAACCGGAGCGACATCGAAAGTAAAATTTGATCTCAAAACACCGAAAATTACAAAACTGTTGGACCGGCAAGGGTTCAGAAGCTAGCAAATTTGAAAACTTTAAGAAGAATTTTTTACTTTTAGAGCCGCAAATTCACCAAAAATGTCATTTTTGCTACGATAAAACAGCTAAAAGGATACAAAAAACAGTACATTTAGCAAATAAATCGTGTACAAGGGACCCATATACCCATGCACATGCTTTATTGGAACACAAAAGCAAGAAACATTGAGCCACAAGGATGCAGGGGTCTGGGGGCGGCAGCCCCCAGAAGAAAAATTGGGGAAATTTTCAAGTTTTAGGCCAAATTTGGTCAATTGGAGACGTAGCGGAAAATTTTTCCGGCCGGACCATAAAAACCAAAGGGGGGACCCTTGTGTAAAATTTCAGTCGGAAAAAATTTCGGGGGGGGAATTCCCCCCATTCGCCCCCCCCCTGGCTACGCCCCTGATATATAATATATATAGTCAAATGGGAAAAAAAGCCATTTTTATAGTTTTCGTACAATAAAATTTGCCACAGTCAACTATTTGGAACTTTGATTAGTGATCTGCTAACGGCACGTCTACCCGCATCTTGTGTATCACTTTGAAGCTGTAAAATTGAAACACGCACCAGAAACGGTCGTTTTGGACGCCGGGAAAAAAAGCCATTTTCGGGAAAAAAAGCCACCTGACGGGAAAAAAAAGCCACTTCGGTTTTGCCCCTATTATGGCTGCCGACCGTTTCTGTGTGTGTTTTTGAGCATCACAAATAATTCTTTGACATTTCATAGACATTTAGCCATCAAATCCAGCAATTATACACTACAATATTTCCTCAAAAACTTTATTTTTTCTTACCACAAAAAATTGACAAAGTCGCAAAATTTTTTACTAAGTTCAGTAAGCTAGAAAACAATTTTGGTTCGTTCCAAAAAACTATTGATGTGTCTAACTTAGCACAGTCCCAGTTTGATCATATCCTGATGCATAACCATCATCTGCCGCA
>JASANF010009253.1:0-17088 GCA_030248245.1 Trissonchulus sp. WLG1_4
GTATAGTCACACGAGTTACACATAGTTTTCCATATTGAGTAGAGTTTGGAGTCGTTAGTCAAAAAACAAAGAGAAAGTTTTGTCGCTGAGATAGCATTGGGGAGTTGATCCGTTAGTGTCCCCCGACACCAGAAAAAGCAGGCGTCAGGGTTGAGCTAGGCCTCTGAAACAAGGTATAAGTTCCTAGTTATCCCCGGCCTTTGGTGTTCCCCCCGAATCACGACGGGCAGAGCAGAAAAGCTTGTCCGAGCAGTTCAAATCCCCTGAAACCAGTCGCTCAAGTGGAAGTTTAAGTAGAAGCTATAGGAGAGGCAAACTTTGAGTATCCTACACGTTGATTGAGAGTTAGCGAGAACTTAGTCAAAATTAAAGGGTGTGTTTTGATCAGTGAGAGTTCAATTGAAATCTAGATAAACACGATCGCCGTGGAGGTAGTACTGTTAGTGTTTTCATATTGTATTTGTGTTTACGTACGTTTCGGCGATCGTAAGCATTTCGACTGAGTTAGCACGCAGAGGTACTGAGCCTAACTACGAGGTTGGACTAGGATCCATAGGTGACCTAAACGGATCTCTGTAGTTTAGTCTTCTGTAGCTACTCGGTTCCCTTTTCGAAGGGTGGAGCCCCCGCAAAAACATTTCTAACCTCTGCTACTCCATGAGCTTAGTTGAGTTTGAGTTGAGATCCGATATAGACAGGATAGAACCAAATTGGAAAAGTATTACTGTGTATCAGCAAGTACCTACGCGCACCCTAAACGTATGTTTTGCCTTGTTCGTATTGTGTTGGTAGTGAACCTAAGGAAGTGACCGCATAGAGTTCAGTCCGAAGTCAGAAAGTAATAGTTCTCGCATAACACAGAGTAGAAAGTTTATTAACCCAACGATCATAACTTAACCCGTGTAGGCTTTTTCACAATAGTATATACGCGGCGGCTGAGGCCGCCGCGTAAAAATAGCACGTAGCATCAATAATTCTGAACTCTTGTTGAAATCTGGTTCTGAGAATCGGAGGTGTTCGTTAATCAGCTTTTCGAAAAAAATAAATATTTATGAGCAAATTTTCATACAGTTGGAGCTGGAGGCCGGAGCGCGGTAGAAATTAGCGCGGGATGGTAGTATGGTACCTAGCCTACCTAGAGGAATCAAAGCAGCACGTACATGTTAATAAAATTGCTCACAACTGTTATAAATCTAACTTATAGACATTAATATAAACTTTAAAAAACTTAAAAAAGTGAATTTTGAGTGAAAATTTTGGATTCGACCTTTTCCAAATTTTTACCATGTAACTGAAATTAAAATCAATTAAAGTTATCAGTTATCAGTTAAGTTAACTTAACTGATAACTTAACTGATTTAGTTTTACTTAACTTAACTGATAACTGATTTAATTTTTGCTCAGATAACTTAACTGATAACTTTAACTGATTGAAAATTCTGTAACTTAAACATCCATACTCACAACGATGGGAGTTATAAAATCAGGATCATAGACAGCCACGAGAGCTCTCATTGTCTCAAGCTTCTCCTCTATTAAGCCCGGTTCATACTTGTCCTTAAGGACACAGGGACAGGGACAAATTTCGGTCAGCTGCTGCGAAGAATTGACAAAAGCGACTCGGATAATTTTTGCATACCGTGTGGAAGTGACGTTGTCTTTGTTCGTGCAAAATATTGGCTAATTTGGCTATGTAGTTTTGTTGGAATTGCTTAAGGACTAAACGATAAGGACAAGGACGAGTATGAACCGGGCTTAAGAGTGATATACCTACTAATAGTGATATACTACCCTCGTGATTGTTACAATCGCATTATGGCTGCAGCGAATTATACAGCGAACCATCACAGCTATTGCTGTAAAATTTTACATGACATGATTTATCATGTCAATTTATGGCAAGCTTATATACTTACATACCTTTTTTTCTGCACCTGGTGGGCGGTGGCATACCTATAGCATAAGCATAGTCAAGAGTACATAATAGGAAGAGTATGACACTCTTCCTATTATGCCTTTGGGTTGTGCGTCCAATGCGCAGCGCGAAATAGCCCGTTTATGTACGGTTTTGAGGGGGGGGTACCCCCCCTCAACTGAAGACCCCGTACTCAACTGAGGGGGGTACCCCCCCCCCTCAGTTCAGTACCCCGTCTTCAGTTGAGGGGGGTACCCCCCCTCATTTCAAGACACTAACAAGGACTTTTGTTGATGTGCTGAAATGAGGGGGGGGGTACCCCCCCTCAACTGAAGACCCCGTACTCAACTGAGGGGGGGGGTAGCGCAAGGTCTTGCTTAGTGTCTTGAAATATGAGGGGGGGGTACCCCCCCTCAACTGAAGACGGGGTACTGAACTGAGGGGGGGGTACCCCCCCCCCGCAGTTGAGTACGGGGTATCGTTTTGAGGGGGGGGGTACCCCCCCCTCAGTTGAGTACGGGGTCTTCAGTTGAGGGGGGGTACCCGCCCCTCAAAACCGTACATAAATGGCCTATTTCGCGCTGCGCATTGGACGCGCGCTGCCAGGCATAGGTAATAGGGAGAGTGTCATACTCTTCCTGTTATGTACTCGTTTAACGCCGTGTATTTTCAGCTTGGGAGCTGCCTGCAGATTTTTGTCTGCGTAATATGCAGAAAATCAATAATCGATGTGCACTGCTGTAACTTGTTCCTTCTAGAGAAGGAACTACTGTTTTGAAATTAACTGCTCATAGCGTTTAACGCTACTGAGCAGGCTGAATAGCCAGTATGTTTTACGTGTATTTTCAGCTTGGGAGCTGCCTGCAGATTTTTGTCTGCGTATATGCAGAAAATCAATAATCGATGTGCACTGCTGTAACAATGTACTTTTTAAAAATTGGCACCGGGATGTTTCATCAGCAAGCAGTATATAAGAACTATTAGAAACCACTGTTTATCGCTTCTTGTTCTTAGAGCTGATTTGCTCAGCTCAGATCAAAGTGTCACTTTTGAGTACTGTTATTTAGCTAGAATTCTAGTTAATAGTTAAATCATTTAACTAGCCAAAATTTACTAGTTAATAGCTAATAGTTAATAGTTAAATTCGTCTAGTTAAAAATCTAGTTAAGTTAAAAGATTCAAATATTTTAACTAGGAATTAAACTAGCCATTTTAACTAGAATTTAACTAGCTAGCAGATGCAGCTGTGTCCGTGTGCGTGTATGCTTGTAGTATCGTGTTTGTCACCGTCATGGCTATACTTTTGTTGCAAATGTTATTTATGGCAAGATGGCCGCCCGGTTGTCACTATTACAATTGTTGTTTATCCTGGCGCGCCGCAGCGCCAGGCCGGCCCGGCGAGTTAAAGCCTGTTTTACACGAGGGCGCATTTGATGGCGCATTACATGGCGCATTCTATGGCGCATTTCATGGCGCATTCTATGGCACATGACATGGCGCATTACATGGTGCATTTCATGGCGCATTTCATGGCGCGTTGCATGGCGCGTTGCTTGCAACGCTCCATGAAAATTTCCCATTGAAAATTTCTCATGGCGCAAAATCAAATTTTCTGCAATTTTCATGGCGCATCAGAGGACGCATAGCATTCAGCGGCCAGTCAGAAGCAGCTGTCACTTACTAGTTGGCTTAGCCCCGCCTACTTGAGTTAAATTTTATCGATACTATTTTACACTATCCGTTTAGAGTAACCGTTTACACTATCTGGTTAGTAACCGGTTACACTATCCGTTTAGAGTAAACGGTTACACTATACGCGGTTACTGTGTCTTAACGTGTACACGCTGTAACCGCTAAGGGCCTTTTCATAAAAAGATTAAAAATTGAAGATTAAAATAAATCAATTTATGAAAACGACATTAAAATTCAGTTCTAGCTATGAAGATTAAAAATATTAAAAATTCATAGTTTGATTGCAGCCTGAATATTTTATGAAAACGTGATTAAACACTTTCAATATTTTCATCGCTGATTAATTTTAATATTTTTACGGTGGACTGCACCAAATCGGATTAACTTAAGTCTGAGCTGGAGCTAAACTCCTGTTAAATCTATTTAGTTAAATCACAGCTAAATCGCAGTTATCAACTAAATCTTAAGCGCCAACTGTGCTAATCTTCATTGGTGCAGCGCACTTAAATCGATTTAAGGAATTTAACCCTGAGTTAAATCGGTTTAAGCTAATGGTCAGTTAATCCGATTTGGTGCAGTCCAGCCTTAATCTTTTTATGAAAAGGCCCTAAGTAACCGCGGATAGTGACCTCTAACCGTGTACACGTTAAGCTTAGCGTGTACACGGTTCGTACCGTGTAACCGTGCCCAGCCCTAGTAGCGAACGACCGGAGGTAAAATTTTGCCGGATATGAAATGCCGGAGCCAGAGCTGAAGGCAGTGTTTTTTTAAAATTTTAATTAGTGTGTTGACAATTATGACAAAATTTTTTCATTTTAAAATTGCAAGTCTTTAGTTTTTTAACAATCACGCCCCATTTCTGTACATTTGTTTTTGCACATTCATATATGTATAATACCAGTATATAGTTGGCCATTGGTCACTGTTTTTGGTGATTTCTCAAAAAAAATTCACCAACATTGATAAAAGTAAAAAAATTAGATAAAATTGACCAGTGTGGCATTTTGACTACGGTGCTTAGTTCGTAGTCAGAGGTGTGGTTCAGGGAGTCTCAGTTCCGCTTTTAGTCTAAGCTTACGAAATTGTCAACAATGGTACCCCCCAAAATACATAAATTTGGAAGATTGCGCTTTGTAGAAGATGCAGTAAAATGTCTGTAACTTCTGGGGGGTGTATACCGCCCCCAGAAACCTGGAATCTAGGTGTATATCAGTGGCGTGGCTAGGGAAATATTTCGGGGGAAAATGACTTCGATTTTTTGTTATGGGTTAAAGTTGACTTTTTTCTATTTTAACTCAAAAATTTGCGAGATAACAGCGCAAATTGCGCAAACATTGTCCTAATTTTAACCATTTGAAAATATTCAAGTTGAAAATTTAGCTCAAAACACTAAACCACGTATTTACAGTAGTCTGGGGCGGCATCCTCCAGAAGACAATGAGAACTTTATTTGTAGGCCTGAGGCGTAAAAATTCATAATGGTAGAAAGACGTGGTCCCCACCATTACAACCGGCAGTAATATAAATATTGGTAGTCGACTAATGGTTTTGTTAACCTTGGGATTTTTTTAAAATTTGAACTTTTTGTCAAAGTTAGAACAATGAAAATTCTCCGGCTCCGGCACTTTTTTTGCCGGAGCCGGAGGCTCAAATCCGACAGAAGCCGGAGCCTCCGGTCAATCGCTAGGTGCGAGCCTTGGCCTACGGGAGTAATTACAACAGTACTAATGGGAGTCGTTTCAAAGGTTTAATCCACGTGAGGCACCCTTTGTTCCTTCCACATTATGTGGGTACCGACCGTATACCAACCCCGAATACACTGCTGAGTTGTCAGGAAACGCATGTGACTGACAAGAAGATTTACTGGGATCTGGACAGCTACAGTCCTGGACATAATTAAAGTCCGCTCGCATTCGCGATTGCGAGAGCAACAAGCCAGTTGACCCGTTAATCTTAAGTGACCTTGACCTTGAACTTTATTGAGCGTCTACGTATATATCAGCAGTCAGCAGCAGATGATATACAAGCGCAAGTTTTAGCATAATCCCCTAAAAGTGGCCGGGAAAAATTTGCGAATACGCGAGTGAGCACACTGAGGAGGGGCACATGTAGGCTACACGCGAAATTGTGCCCTTTATTTCTGGCCGAGACTCTACATAGGCTGCAATCGACGAACTTTTAGTCGCTCTGTATTCTGCAGCGGGTGCATTAGCTTGAACATATGGTCAAAATGGAAAAGTTTAATGTAAAAATTTACGTTTATACCCAAATTTTTTTCACCCAAACTGACCTGCACAAACCGCTACCCGTGGCTCGGAAAAGCTCAAATCGACCCGACCAGAGCCGAGCCGAACCGACCCGCACCAACCGGACCCGATTGCGAAGTCTAGTTGCAACTCAAGCCCGATTCCTAATGCGACTCTGGTGTACCATAACGAGACTTTGGCGTGGTTTAATGGGTCTTCGTTCTATACCAAAAATCTGACCCAATGCCCATTCATGCTATAACGGCAGTTGTTCTAATAACAAGACTCGGCCGGCTCAAATTTCTGCTGTAGATGAAGTACATAAAAAAGGCTTAAAAATCTCAATTTCAATAACTGCTTCCGCAAAGACCCAACTTGCGGTACCCAGTACCCAGGAAGATGTATTAGAGTCGAAGACGATTCTTCACAAAAGTTGCCACTGGAATCGTGGTCAGGGACCGAAATTGCCTCCTCTGTAGATATAAAATATAGGAGTTTTTGAAAATCGACTCTCATGTGAATATTCAAGCCCACAATGCCTCCAAGATGACTCCAAGAGAAACGTGCGCAAAAATAAACCCCAATAGTAGCTCAGTACCTCGAATATACCCTGGGAACGAATTTTTGCCTGAAAAAGTGACTGAGGGGTGCCTTTAGATCATTTTGTAGGTTGTACAAATTGTAGGTCTCCTATTACACTTGACTGTATTTCCTGATTTATAGGGGATTTTATTTTCTGCTGGAGGATCCACCACCACGTTTGGGACCTATGGATTGATTCGTGAGGGGTTTCCCTACAGCTGAGGCCTATGCATTCATTCGTGTACCAGCAATACTTCACAATAATGCTGATTTGAGAACCTAGTTAAATGCCTAGTTTTATTCAATTTAAGCGCTAGTTAATAGTTTAAAAAAATAAAATAGCTAGTTAAATGTTAAAATAATTAAGGGGCTAGTTAATAGTTAATAGTTAAGTTAAAATAAATAAGCTGGTAGTTAATAGCTAATAGTTAAGTTAAATAAAAAATGGCTAGCTAAATAACAGTACTTTTGAGCCAAATGGTTCGTGCAGCGGGATGCTTAACATCCTGCAACACTTCTTTGTACGTACTACGTATTTAGATTAAGTAAGAATAAGCTAGTTATAAAGTAGAATAAGATACGAACGAAGTAGCTTACGGCTTTATTCGAGGACGTTTTCATTAAAACCCCCGGGGGCTTTATTCAAGGACGTTTTGAATAAAGACCCCGGGGGTTTTATTCAAGGCTGGGGCTTTATAATTTCGTCAGTGCCTTGACGGGGGCTTTATTCGAGACAGGGGCTTTATTCAAGACAGTGGCTTTATTCGAGTAATACGGTAATAGGGAGAGTGTCATACTCTTCCTATTATGTACTCTTGGCATAGTATAATGTCCGTAAAGAATTTTATGCTGGCAGTAATTTTTGTTCCTTCTAGAGAAATAACTATTGTTTTGAAATTAACTGCTCATAGCGTTTAACGCTACTGAGCAGGTTGAATAGCCAGTATGTTTTACGTGTATTTTCAGCTTGGGAGCTGCCTGCAGATTTTTGTCTGCGTAATATGCAGAAAATCAATAATCGATGTGCACTGCTGTAACTTGTTCCTTCTAGAGAAGGAACTATTGTTTTGAAATTAACTGCTCATAGCGTTTAACGCTACTGAGCAGGCTGAATAGCCAGTATGTTTTACGTGTATTTTCAGCTTGGGAGCTGCCTGCAGATTTTTGTCTGCGTATATGCAGAAAATCAACAAACGATGTGCACTGCTGTAACAATGTACTTTTTAAAAATCGGCACCGGGATGTTTCATCAGCAAGCAGTATATAAGAACTATTAGAAACCACTGTTTATCGCTTCTTGTTCTTAGAGCTGATTTGCTCAGCTCAGATCAGAGTGTCACTTTTGAGCCAAATGGTTCGTGCAGCGGGATGCTTAACATCCTGCAACACTTCTTTGTACGTACTACGTATTTAGATTAAGTAAGAATAAGCTAGTTATAAAGTAGAGTAAGATACGAACGAAGTAGTTTACGGTAAGTACATATGGAATAGAGAACCAATTCATTTAAACCTGAAAGGTAGACACCGGGGAAGGAACCTTGCCCTTTTTGGGGCCTACTTGTTTTATTTGTTTTGCTTTTTGCTCTTAAATAATATGTAATATGTAATCAATAAATATGTATGTAGGGAAACCGCTACATAAATTGGTTAAACCTGCGAAACTATAGATTCAGCTTTTATTTTGTAAGCAAACCTCAGGTTCCCGAAAATGGTATGTAAGCAACATTTTTTGTTCACAGTTTAGATAAATTTTTAGACAAGTAGGCTACTACAAAATTTGATATAGGATTGGTTATACCTAATTATGTTATGTATAATTGAAATACCTTTATTAAAAAACACTCCAAAGTTATGGATATAATATCTGTAGGCCTACACAAAAAATAAATAGTAACATATCAATCTTCCATTATGGCTGGTTCCGAAGGTTTCTGTGATATAATGGATTTCTGATTAGACAGTCGTCTAATAACTTCATGTGGGTCTGGTTTCAAGGAACTTCTTACGGTGGCTGGCACCAGGCTTGATCTGAGAGTAGATCTACGATTTGAGTCGGCTGTGGGAGGGGGCACTTTTGGTCGGGCTGGCCGGCGAACCCCCTTGGACGGATTCTGGGGGCATCTGAGTAACTTGGCGAATGCCTGTCTGAATCTGGTATTTATCAGAGTGTATATAATTGGATTGAGCGTCGAGTTTACGTAGCCCAGCCAGGTGCATACAGTAAAGGCGTACTCCCAGTCCGGCGTAACACTGTCGGGATTATAACGCAGCTTGTGAGACACAATCAAATTTACCGTGAAGAAAGGCAACCAGCAAATCAGAAATACCACTGAAACATTATGTAATAACCTAATAAAATAAGCTTAGAGTCTTAGCAAGCTGATAAGTGACAAACTGTAACTGACAAGTGATTTTTTTAGTTGTCATAGGGCCTTATCCAAAATTGGATTTAACGGATTAGATTTGAATTAATTTTGCTGATACCGCAGCACAAAACGAAAATAGCCGGCTAAAATTTTGCTCCACATACATGGCTCACATACGGTATCTCGGTGTGTGCCAAGTTTCAATAAATTACATTTAATAGACGCTGCGTTATTGACGAAATAGGCTTAATGTTAAATCTAATCCGATAAATCCAATTTTGCATCCATTGCCATTGCCATAAAATCGTGTTAAGGGGGTAGTGTCGCGAAAGCAGTTTTGCTCATAGGCTGTGAAAATAGAACTTTTTGTTTTGAAGTAGTACATACAATGAGAAGCTAGTCCAACGCTGTATGGTATCAAATAATTACTGCCAGACATAACACTATCAATATTGACAAATATCTTGTACCAATCGTCATTAGTAAGCCAGATTATCACACAATAGGGACATAAAAATTCGAAAAATCAAGACAGATATCAGATTGGCCAGCTTGTGAAGTACACATCATGTGTGGACGCACAATTTTTTGCGACAAATAAGAAAAAAGAAAATTGAAGGTTCGTTTTTCTTCTGATTTGAAAATAAGAGTCTAGATTTTCCACAATTTATCATTATTGCTATTACTATTTTACAGTTTAAGTACACCTTCACAGTTCAAACTAGTATTACTCCACAGCCGCTACAGTAATTTGCACTAAATTTTGTGTGCATAAACTACAACATATGTGCTATTAGTCTGTGTAAAAAAACTAAACAGAAAAATTGATAAATGTGACTAAAAAATGGAATGTGAATAGGTTTTTTTTTCGTCATTTTTCCGAGTTTGAGACATTATTGCAAACTATATGCTGCACCAATTTTGCTGAAACTTGGCAAAATAATTTGCCTTTTGGTAGATTTTTAAAATATAGAAAGATCAATTTCTAACATTTTACTGAACAAGTTTTACAGTCGCGCAAAATCGACTGCTTTCGCGACACTACCCCCTTAACTGTTTCATGGAAATATACAGTTTAAAATTTAAACTTATCAGACTTGCAAATGAAATACTATTTTTCTCAAAGTTTTCATTTAAATTGGCCATAGTTTTATTAAATTTGAGAATTTTGAGAATTTGTGAAGCAGTGCTGTTAACATTTCATTCCCTTGACTGAATTTTCGGACACCCCTCGCCCTTGCCACTTTTTCAACATGTCAATAGGTGGTAATACAGCTTAAAACCTGGGAGGCACTCACTGTGGGGTCAACATGGTGACTTACTAAATATTAAAATTTCTATGTGCGGTGCATCGTAGGCAGAAATAAGTTAGAAGTAAGTTAGAGTAAAATTTAAGTCAACAATTAGTATATACTAATAATCACATTTTAATCTAAGTGCTAGGGATGCAACTACATATGTATGCTGCGCTAGGGTGAGTCGAAGCAGTGCTAACGCTAAGGTGAATCTCAGCCGTGCTAGGATGTTACCTTTCTCTGCTCAGGTGAAACCAAGTGTAAAGACAGTGCGGGTCAAGGGTGTCACCAGTGAAACCCAGATCGTTATTTTTCTTAACATGTACCTACGATATGTACATACATACAAACACCGGTTCGATACCCATACACTTATACAGTATGTCTTTTAAGTCACAGCATTACACGCCGTGACATAATAAAGACAGCGCTTAGCTACAGACAGACATGTCACCTACCCATCACAGTAGCCACAAGTTTCGTGGCCCGTGTCTCCTTGCGAACAGCGGCGCCTTGTTTCGAGCGCATTTTCATGACAATATCCAAGGCTCGATCCTTCGCAGTTCGGCGCATGGTGCGCAGTCGTAGCATGGTAGTGCGCTTTTGCAGTTTCGGATGGTTCGGCTTGGGCGTAAACGAATCATTAGAATCAGATTTTATCATGTCGTCGTCATATGGATCAGGATTCGTGGCAAGACCAATGTTTTCACCGTCTCCGTTTTTTATATGCTTCAGCATTTTTTCTAGTTCCTCAATTTCTTGCGTATATGACTCGCTATCGGCCTCAAGCCCAGAATTGCCGTCTAGCTGAACACCGCTTGGAAGAGCTAGCTGAAAGAACGAACTGCGAACATTTCCTTGAGTCTGACGAACGATTGAGTCTAAGTTTGATCCAAAATTTACCATTTTTCCAGCCGCATTTTCCTGCACCATGACAGCTTGCAACTGTTTGTGCAGGCGATAAAATACAAACCCATACATGATGATCATGACAATGCAAGGAAGATAGAATGAGAATAAAGATCCGTACAGCATAAAATCAGCGTTTGTGATGCCGCAAAAGTTGGGTCGGGGCTCATTGAGGCCGATTCCCAGTGGAAGCCCAAGTCCTATACTGGCCAGCCAGACAAAACCGATTGTAATGAACACCCGTCGTTGATGCGTTGGACTACGGTATTCCAAATGACGCACCACTGCGTAGAACCTAAAACATAAAGAGCATGAATTGTAAACCTGTGTTTTAGGTTCATTATAAACCCAGTATACACACATTTTCACGAGTTCACGAGTATTATGAGACTGTTTTTTCAATATTCCTAGATTGCACCTAGACTCTCTGGGTGGGATTCACAAAGCCCGTTTAAACGCAGTCGAAGTTAGACTGCGTTTAAACGCAGTCTAAAACGTCGGTCTAAGTTAAACATGATTCACAAAGATTGATATGAATAGTATGTGTCAGCTGATTTTTTTGTTCTTTTTCAATTGAAACCTTGTTTAACTTAAACGAACGTTTAGACCGAGTCTAAACGTGATTCACAAAGTCTGTTTAGTTAAACGGGCTCGTTTAACAGAATTCTTTGATTTCATTCTTTTTTAAATTCTATTGCAGAACATTTTGCTTTAATACGTACCGACAATGCTGTTTATAGGTAATAAAATTACATTTTAATAAAAGTTAATTTAAAATTTAAGTTAATTACGTAGTTAAATAGCATATTTGCCTATTATTAAATAAGCTAATTATTAGATAAATGATAAACCAAACGTTTGTAGTGCGGATTACGGGTCTAGAACATAGGTACAAAGTTCAACCATTTTCATTAAATTTAAAGTTAAAAAAGTTATTAAAGTTAAAGCAAGGCATCATTTTAAGTTAAACTTACAGTTAAAATAAAGCTCAGGCGTTAATTTAAGTTGAACTAAGTTCAAAATCAATTATTTTCATCAAACTTTTTGAATAATTTTAGGTAACTTACTTTAATTTAAGTGCAATTATAGTTACAGTAAGACCAGTAACTAAAAATTTGCCAAAATATTTAAGTAAAACGCTAAAAAATAACTTAGACTAACCTTAGACTAGCCAAAAGGCTAGTCTAAATCTAACACTAGCGAGCGTTTAAGTTAAACGAACGTTTAACTTAGACTGAGCTCGTGAATCAGGAATAGAACGTAATGAAATTTAGAACACGAAAATAGAACAAAATTTACACGCTAATCATATGCAGACTTAGACTGGGTCTAAACGTTCGTTTAGCTAGACTGCGTTTAAACGCAGTCTAAGACTTAGACTGGGTCTAAGTTAAACGCGCTTTGTGAATCCCACCCTCTAGAGCTAGAATTTGACCGGGCCTCTGCGCAAAGAGTATTTTCATTGACTGTGGATTTCGATTGTCTCCACTTGTTTCAGTGCGACGTTGCCTGCAAGAAATGGCGCTATTCTTTTTCAGTTAGAACCTGTACATTTTCTCATGCCCGTGCCTTGATGAAAACAGCAGTATACCTGTCGACACTGATGGCGACGAGATGTGCGATCGATGCCGTGCTACAGGAAACATCGGCAACCATGTAAAACTTGCAAGCATCGCGTGGGAGCATCCAGACTTGATTTACCTGAAACAACTAGGTTTTGTTGTATGACGCTCGCTCAAATGGGCTAAGAGAGTGATGTCAAACGGGATCAGTGGGGTATGAACTTCGTACGTGCACGCTATCCCATGATTTCTCTTTGCTCAGGCGGGATGTTAGAATTTTTGTTGCCAATTTACGTAAACGTTGCAAAGCCCGTTTTTCTAGATGAAACCGGCCTTTTTGAGGAATAATGGGGATTGAGAAGAATGCAGAAAAAATTTTACCTATGTAGCTTGAATTTGTCAACTTGAGTATTTAGGCCGAATAGGTGTGTATGCAGAATGTACATACAGATAATAATGTCCACCGTCCACACTTGTTGTTTTATTGAAAAAACAGCATACTGCCAGCAATAAATCTGGTTAGCAAGCATCAGCAATAGTTTTCTATTGCTAATATACTATCAAGAGCCGAAGTTCATAATTTACTGGGTTATCTGTGACCTGACGTTTTGAAGCCCTCACTATATTACACAAGGTTATCAGGCAACTCGTTAAGCTTGGTTTCCTCCTAAGAAATAAAACATAGCAAAGAACTTGATGATTCGATGTTAATACAATAACAATGCAATGTTATTTTATTTAGAACTCACAATCATTTGACTTTACTCGGTAAGATATGTATGCCCTGAAATT
This sequence comes from Trissonchulus sp. WLG1_4, assembly GCA_030248245.1. Classification (NCBI taxonomy): domain Eukaryota; kingdom Metazoa; phylum Nematoda; class Enoplea; order Enoplida; family Ironidae; genus Trissonchulus; species Trissonchulus sp. WLG1_4. The sequence continues at coordinate 13,360 of JASANF010009253.1, forward strand.
GGTTTTGTTTCGTCACGCCCAGAAGGTGTACGAGCACAGGGTGGTGCACAGATTCACCTTTTCCTTGTGTTGAAGTTATACCAGGCTACGAGTAGTAACTTCAATACAAGAGTATTCCTAAGCTACCGAATGGGGGGAGTTAATATTTGTCCCTTACTATATACATAGTATTAGGGGTATTTAAGGATAAGTTTAGGGCGAGTTTTGCGACCTGACTTCCGATCTCGCTAGCGGGGTTACCGCAAGCGGGGTAGGTACAGTCGTGAGAGTCCCCCCTGAAATTGGTAAATCCTATTTGCAATATCTGGCTTCTTGACTAGTAATCCATAAGTCTTCGGTCAAACTTACAGCAAGATATATGGAGAAAGGCATGACCAGTATACCAATGAGCAAATCAGCAACAGCAAGACTGAGCAGCAGGTAGTTGGTGACCATCTGAAGGGACTTTTGGGTGAGAATAGCCACGACGACCATCACGTTGCCAAAAACCGTAATGGCCGGAACGCAGACCAGCACCAACAGCGGGTACTGGAGTCCGGGATGTGCGGTGGAACTGTGGGAGTTATTGCTCAACTGGGTGGCGACGGGCGATATATAAGGCCCCAAGGAGGAGGAGTGAACGTCCGCTGCCATATAAATAGAAGAAGGACAATAAGATTAAATCCTTCCGGGTCCAAATAGTTGGCAAGGCAAGACAGAGGGCCACACGGCTCCAATACTGCTGTGGAAGCCCGCAAACCTGAATTAGGCAATTTATTAATGCTTCAGCGAATTGTCTTGGCCGCTACAAAGTTGCCACTTCGGCCGGCGTCTGCCTTGTTTATAATTATTTCCCTTTCATCTAAACGCTTTCTATGCTCAGCAAACAATATCAGTCACGTGACTTCAATTTGGGTTAGACTAGGAGCTGAGACGTGTAGAAAACCTTGCATAGGATGTAAAAAGGCCCAGACAGACCTAACCCTTCGACCTTAATTGGTGGGCGAACGGCTGCGAGGATGTATGTCGGTAATTGAGTGGATGATTAAACGACTGGTTAGAATATTGCCGTGTTTTTACACTATTCTAAGTTAAATTAGCATCAGCTGCTCCACCTTGCTATTTTGGCTCTCTCTGCCTCCCCATGGTATATTGAGGTAATATCAAGAGCATGCTGAAAAGAGCTATCCCCTTTTTATGTACCAGCTAAATTGTGAGGTAGAACCGTTGCATACTAGCTACTAGATAGTAGCTTCGTAAAATAATCAGATCTCTTTACGGACCATATGTTTACCTATATGTTAAGTTTGCTGTTAAAAGTGCTTTTGACGTAGCTCAGGTAAGCGTTTCAACGATAAAAATTTCTAACTGCAAATGTTTCAGTCAGCGGAGAACATTTTGAACTGACAACTTATTTGCCAAATCTGCCAAAACCTATAATATATAAGTATTTTTCAATTCAAACGTCTTGAATTTTTTATTTCAAGAGCAAAACAGTTTACATAACTATACATACATACGCTACTGCATGATATTATAAAAATTGTGATCTTTCGAGGATTTAGAATTAGTTTATTTTGAACTGAAAACAGCCTTCTCAGCCCTTTGCTTTGATCCATTTAGCATCTAAATTAAATATTTTAATCACTAGTTGCATTACAAAGAATATCTAAAAATAAGGATTGGTCTGAGCTTGACCGAAGTAGTCGTGATTAAAAATGTTATCTTTACCTAAATTGCCTAAGCTAAAATAATAACAACGTGATATCCATGAAAGGAGTTGGTATCTCATGGTAGATGCTTCAAGAACATGTTATTAACTTTTTAAGTACCTTCTTTGCGTCGGCAAAAAATTAATTAAACTCATCGTGATGCGCGTTTTTACTGGCAAAAAATTGAAAAAGAAACCAAAAAATGGTCTCATGTCCAAGCGAAGTAAAATTAGACTGAGTAAGTATATATGATAATCAGAAGCATAAGTTTTTATAGGAGCTTGGAATACCTAACTCGTTTATTTTGTGAGTGAAATTTGGCTTAAAGTTGTTTTGCACGCTTGATTGCCTAAATGCTAGTTATGGAGAAACTCCAATATGTTGCAAAGCGAGCGTAGGAATTACCCATAGCGCGGAGTAATAACCAGATGCTCAGTGCTCCGTAGCGTGCTGAATGGATAGTAGAGCTATGTAGGTAGATTTTCAGGCAATGGAATTAATTCGGTGCAGACACAATGCATAGGGAGGGCTCTAGAGTAATTTTCGTCAGTACGGTATGAAATCCCCAACTATACTCTATATATACCTAAACTATTTATAGTATAAATGTTAGTGTCCGTGAAGAAATAATCGACTTTTATTTATCGAGATTATAAAAAATATACTTATCAGACAAAAGTATGACAATAAACAGAAAGTGACAATTTGAAAAACGACAAAAAATTTAAAAAAAGACGAAAGGAACACAAGGAAATATCGTCCATACCTATAGCGGTAACAAGAATACAAAAAATAGGTACAACTTAAACAGAAGTAAAACACAAGAGACCTAAAAATGACCTAAAAGTTCCGGATTCCCTCTTTTCGTGTTTACGTTTTACTTTAGATGCAACGACCAGTATTTCGTGACTAATTAAAACAAATGTACAAGTGAGGTACCTACGGTCATTCTAGTACTATTTAATATGTTTGTTTCATGGACTTTCTTTACCAACAGCTTGTTACGTGTAAGTAGGTAATATTTAATTATTCAGGGAATCTGAAAGAAAGTATAGAATAAATAAAGTATAACCGGCAGTATATAACTGTGGCATAAGATTACAAATATTCAGTCCTGCACCCAACTTTATTTTATCTTTATTTTCTACGATTTTATCGGTCCTAGCTCAACAGAGCGTTAAAGTTTCTACAATGAAAAAGTCAGGTTTATTAGGATTTAAAAAGTTGATTTGAATTTCTATTGAGTGATATTTTGATTCAGATGATAGTATATATTCTAAAAATATTGTGCAACCAAAGCGATGAGCAGTTCTTGTTTGTTCTTACAATATTGTTTGCTGGAAAGTATTGTGGTTGTTCTTTAACGTTTGTTGGCGAACAATCGATTATGCTACTCGCTGTTAAACAAAATCCTTATAGCCCGGTTCATTACTTGCTTTTAGCAACATAAGGACAAGGACAAGGACAGCATTTTCGGTCAGCTGTTGTGAAGCATCGATTTGATCGTTTTGTCTTTGGGCTGAACCGAAGCTTTCTTCATGTAAATTGTGGCCCATTTACCCGGGGAGATTTTTCGGAATTTTCGGAAAGCAAAACGATAGGGAAAAAGATAAGGGCAAGTGTGAACCGGGCTTATGATCAACAATACAAAGTGAAAGGTTTAAACTAAAGATCAAAACAGTAAAACAAAAACTATGAGACTCTTCCCTATTCTAGCTAATCGACATTAAAAATTGCAAAAACTGAGAATAAAAAGAAAAACGTTGTAACGTCTGAGAAACAAAATTAAAATAATGCTGTAAAGTAGAAGACTTAATGAAAAACCGGGAACAATATTAAAGATTGAAAAGTAACAGCAATAACAAGATAAAACAATACCATAACAAGAAACTGAACAAACATATAGACGCAAATAAAATAATAAAACCGCGACAGTGACATTGTAAACAAAAACAAGTGGTGAAGTTATTGAAAACAAAAAAAAATTCTGAAAATGCTTCCTCGTGACCACAACTTCGCCTAACAATTAGGATTGGTC
>JASANF010009254.1:0-53435 GCA_030248245.1 Trissonchulus sp. WLG1_4
GACGCGTGTCCGGGTCAAATTTGAGTTTGTGTGGTTCTCCTTTGTTGGAAAGCAGGCTTTAGGTTGAAAGGAAGTTTGGACTAGAACCATGTTTGTCTATTCCTTCTCTTTCCGCCCGATTATTTGCCTAAATGCTCACATAAATCTTGGCATAAATGGCTGCTTAGTTTACGTATATATACGTAAGTTGTTAGGAAACTTGGGTAGGCGAATGGGAATATATGGAAATAAATGGTTCAACACTGAATATAATTATTAGCTATATCCTCTTAACCAGACATGTAACGGGGTCAAAATTTTGGGGACCCTCACCCCTGATTGACCAAAAATACCCTAAATTTTGTATATAAAATTTTACCAAAAAAGTGCCAATATTTGTCTAAATTTTGCCCAAATTTTGGGGACTCTCCCCCCAACCCCACGATTTTTTTTGTGGGGGGTCCCCCCCATCCCCTCTCATACATATATACTATACTCTCAACTTTATACTTTATAAAAAAATACTTAACAAGGTTCCGTAAGCAAATATATAGATGCATAAAAAATAGTGTGGCAGCAAGGAAATATCCAATGACATACCATTTCCCACGTTGTCTCTGTGTACCTGGTCAGGTTCTAACCTAAATTTTTGCAACCCTGCCCCTCCTCCCAAACTTTCAAGAGTCTCATTCAACCCTTGAGTTCCCCATCCCCCCTTGTGGGCTTGAGATCAATATATACAAGGGGGAGGGTCCCGAAATTCGGGCAAAAATGCAAAAATTTAGTAAAAATGGCACTTCATGGGAAAATTTTACAAAATTTCACAAAATTTAGGGTATTTTTGGTCGATCAGGGGGGGGAGGGTCCCCCAAAATTTGGCCGGAGAGGCCCCCCCAAAATTTGGACCCCAGTGTCTAATGTCTAAAATTGGGTATAAACATATTAGTGTGTTTGAAATTATATATATACCTTTCTTAAAGACATACGGAGATGTTGTTTGCTTAGATATAAAATTACAACCATTTTTGCATTCGCAGTGTAGCAAAATACGTTTTTTCAATTCTTAGTCAGTCAGCTGATTATGTATATATATTTATTTATGTGAAAGTAATTCGAAACGACAGGGATGTTTTAAGAAGGGATTAACCTAAATTGATAACCTCACAGTGGAGAACTAAGTTGAGATTATATATATGTACATTGATCAAGCTTTGTCAACGCTACATGGAGGAAGTTTTCTCATATTTTTCACCACTTGCGAAATTAGTGTATTTGTGTGTTACACTGTAGTCCAGGTGTGCGCGTATAAAAGAGGCTTTTGGCTGATTTGAAACTAAAGCGAAGTGTGCACGACACACGTGCTATGGAATCTCCTGCAAAAAATATCACTGTGGAACACAGACCACAGATATAAAAAGCACTAAGTAACGTAACACGTTGTGCAGCCAAGAAAATCTGGGGGAGATCCGGGGGGGGGGTGCGGAGCAACTTTTCTTTTCTGGCCCGTTTTTGCGTCGTCAGCCACCAATTTTTGCTTCGTGAGCACTGAGCAGCTATCTTCAAAATATTCTAGGGGAGAGCGAGGTAGGGTTGGAGGGGGGGACAATTACCCCCCCCCCCGTCACGCCCATGTATGGTTTGGTTAGTGCTCATTACGTACTGTTAATATTTCAATTTTCAAACTACTAGCTAGCCTTAGTAGCTAGCTAAGCCATCACAGTGTGTATATAATGTTTGAATGAGAAGTTAACAGGTCACGTGAAACTGATTTGCGTTAATAATGGACAATGGTGAAGGTGATGATCAGAGATGCACGGGGGGGAATCTTTGAGGGGGGTGCCGACCCAAGGCGCAAGGGCGGGTGGTCCCTAGTTTCGGCCATTTTTCGGCGATAGCCGAAAATTTTTCAGAATTTTTAGATTTTCAACTCATTTTTGGGGTACTTTTTGGCCGCAGGCGAAAATTTTTTGCAATTTTTCAATTTTTTACGCATTTTTGGGGCACTTTCTTGGCCATCAGAGGGGGGGGGGGTGGGGGGTTGAGGGGGGGATGCCAGATGTCTGAGGGGGGGGGGGGTGCCGACTAGCGATCGACCGGAGGCTCCGGCTCCGGCTCCGGCCGGATTTGAGCCTCCGGCTCCGGCTCCGGCTCCGGCAAAAAAAGTGCCGGAGCCGGAGAATTTTCATTGTTCAAACTTTGGCGAAAAGTTCAAATTTTAAGAAAAAATTACAAGGTTAACGAAGCGGTTAGTCAGTTACAGTATTTATATTACTGCCAGTTGTAATGGACGTGACTACCCATCTCTACCATTATATATGTATTTTTACGTCTCCAATTGACTAAACTCGGCCTAAAAATCAAGAGTTTCTCACACTTTTTTCCAGGGGCTGCCGCCCCCAGACCGCTATAGGCTTGTAACTACCTGACTTAGTGACTTGAAGTTGACTTTTATTTCTGATGTTTAGTTAGCTTTTAGCTCTGTTCGACCGATCAAATTTAGTACAATGTTTGCATGTGTTGTTATTTCGCAAATTTTTGTGTTAAAATAGCAAAAAAGTTCATTTTTACCCATTACACAAAATCGAAAACTCATTCCCCCCCAAAGTTCTTTCCTGGCTACGCGACTGATATATATGCCTAAATTACAGAGGTCGGGGGGCCGGTAATCCCCGGAAGCTAGAGACATTTACGTCATTGTATCTTCGACAAAGTGCAATCCTTTCCAAATTTTTCTACATTTTGGGGGTATTCGCTTCTTGACAATTTTGCTAGGTTTGACTAAAATGGGGAGGTTCAGACGGACACCCTGAACAACCCCCTCCCTCTGACTCCTGACTACGCCCTGGGCACCGCAGTCAAAATGCCAGGTCAATTTGACAATTTGACAATTTTTGACTTTTTATCAATGTTGACGAAAATTTTTGTGAGATCACCCAAAACCGGGACCAGTCAGTGGCCTACTACTGGTCGTATGAGTGTGTAAAAACATATGTATAGAAATGTTGAAAACTTAAAGAATGCTGTTTCAAAAAAATTTAAATAAAAAAATGAAAATTTTTCACAATTGTCAACATTTTTTACTAATTAAAATTTTTTTGAAAAACACTGCCTCCGGCTCCGGCTCCGGCTCCGGCTCCGGCATTTTATATCCGGCTCCGGCTCCGGCTCCGGCAAAATTTTACCTCCGGTCGTTCGCTAGTGCCGACCCCCCCCCAGGGGGGGTGGATACCCCCCCCCCCTATGTGCATCTATGGTGATGATGAATGAGAGTGGTATTTTTTTATTCTGTGTATATAATTCAGAGTGTGCATTTTTGTAGATTGCGACACTGAATGCTTATATCTACATATTCAAACGATTACATGCAAATGTGTGTGACTGTAGCTTAGTGTTGGTCAGTCAGCAGCTTGCTAGTCAAATGAAAAAATTTTGGCGACTGCGGAGTGACATTTTTCTCCAGTATGATATTTTGTGTGCAGTGTACATCTGGCATTTTTGCTGGGGGAGGGGGCGTTCCACATATGGCACGAGCCTGTTATTTTGGTAGCCCCCCCCCGTCGTGAGCCAAAGTGTTTTAAATGGGGTGCTACGCAGAGCCCACGCACAAACACTGCCAAAACATTGCCAGTTGAAATAGTTCTTTCTATTTTTTCCACACAGATTTAATCATATGTAACTTGTCAAAATTTTGCGGGAGCCGCTCCGGCCAAAGACCCTAAATTTTGCAAAATTTTGAGAAATATTTGCATAAAAGGGTCATTTTTTTCTAAATATTGCCCAAATTTTGGGGACCCTCCCCCCCCGGCTCCTCGATTTGGGGGGGTCCCCCATCCCACCGCTCATACATGTATGGACCCAATCGAGATTAAAAAATAAACAAGATAATTTTTTGCAGGAATATCAAGTGGCGTATATGATCGTTAAAATGGCCATTTCGCCTCGCCCGGGCAACTGGATCCTGGAGCGATCAGCGGACAACGTGACCTGGCACCCCTGGCAGTACTACGCCACCTCCGACGAAGAGTGCATGGCTGTCTACGGGATCCCGCCCACCCGAGGACATCCCCGCTACAGCGAGGACGACCAAGTCATCTGCACGTCTTACTATTCAAAACTAGACCCCCTGGAAGATGGCGAAGTGAGGATTCTGTACTTGGCCTTGAGGACACGGGGACAGGGACAGATTTGGGACAGTTGGGAAAAATGGTCAGATGACTTTGGCTAACGCTTTGCGTACATGCTAGTCTTGACTCAAAAGCTGTCCATGCAAAAGTTGTAATGTGCAGTAAAGTGTTTTAAATTGTTCAAGGACGTAGCGAGCAGCGACATAGCCAGCCAATGACAAGAATGAGTATGAATTCGTTCAACTATGATTCGGAATTAGTGTTGTTGGCTTGATTAATAAAACAGTGTATGAGTATATGTACAGTAGCGTGATGAAATGAAAAAAATGAATTTAGTTTTAGACATTAGTTTCGCATTTTTGTTTTGTTTTTTTAGATCCATACTTCGCTGATCAATGGGCGACCCGGTGTTGACGGGCCTAGTCAGAAATTGCTTGTACGTTATATACTTTAGTAATACTGTGTTTTGTCGTTGTTTTGTGTATGGAATGTTCTATTTCGGTATTTAATTTGATTAACGTATTCTATTTTGCTCGTGCTGTAAGTATATAATTTTCAGTTAATCCATCAATGAATTGTTAAGTATAGAATGAATTTCTGCCAAGTATGTTTCCTCTAGTATTGATTTCCCTTATTCAGCAAGACAACAAAGTAACGTGTTTAGAGATGCCAAATTTAGCTATGGACGCCAAATTTAGCTGTGGACAAGTTTTTTGAGTTTGGCCAAGTGTAAACCTAAGCCCATAGTCCAACTCAATAACCAAGCTACTGAAATTCACATGACATGAAAGCAATATATATTATGTTATGTTGTTAATTGTTATGTATATGTAAATGTTATTGTTATATACTCGTAGTATTAGATATATTAATGGTTTCTATTATTTTGTTTCATGTTTAGGACTTCACCAAGGCCCGCTATGTGCGCCTGCGTTTGCAGAAAATTCGGACTCTGAATGCGGACTTGATGTTGCGACGATGTCCCGAATGTCACGACGAAGCCGTCACTAGACGAGTAAGCTCCCATTAGCTTTCAGTTTAAGTCGTAGTTTACAAAATTGAAACTTTAGAGAAGGATGGTACAGTAGGATTTGATTTCGTCCAGATTATCAGACAGATTTATTGATCGGAGCGCCGAAGAAGAGAATGAATTAGAACTTTCAAGTCGGTTATTTGATATTTTAAGCTAATTTTCGTATTGTAAGCTAATATGCATAATATGTAACAATTTTTTCATAATTGCAAATAGTGTCTATATCTAGCCTAACGTCCAAAACTGCAGCGAAATATTTATGCTAATTTATAGTAGTAATTTATAGTTTTGTGCCCTTAATCTACATACTATTTCCAACTCATTTGCATATTGTGTATTTTAATTTGCATATTATTGTCCTATTTCAGTATTTCTACTCTATCCGCGACATCTCGATCGGCGGCCAGTGCATCTGCTACGGCCACGCGGACTCGTGCCCGTCGGACGTGGTGACTGGTCAGCTGCGCTGCGAGTGCAAGCACAATACGTGCGGCGAGAATTGCCAACAGTGCTGTCCGCTGTACAACCAGATGCCATGGCAGCCGGGCACCATCCAGGACTCCCACGTGTGCAAGCCCTGTCAGTGTTTCAGTCACTCCACCAGCTGCCACTATGAGCCTGAGATAGCGGCAAAAGGCTTGAGTCTGAATCCGGACGGCATCTATGAGGGTGGCGGCGTCTGTGACCAGTGTCAGCATTTGACACAGGGCCTGAACTGCCAAGAGTGTCTCGACCTGTACTATAGACCCGAGGGCGTGTCCCACTACCGGCCGGACGCCTGTCGCCCCTGTGACTGCGACCCTGAGGGTTCGGAGTCGGGACAGTGTATCAAGGACGAGAGCCGAGCCAGCAACGGGCTAAGGGCGGGCGACTGTGTATGCAAGACGGGCTTCGGCGGTCGACGATGTGAACGCTGTGCCCTGGGCTACCGTAACCACCCCACCTGCGAGCCCTGTCCCTGTAACCGGGCTGGCTCGGCCAATTTCGCCACCTGTGATGACACCTGCGTGTGCAAGGTGAGTCATCTGTGGGCTGGAATTATTTGTGAAGTGTTTTTAAGTGATTGGAAATTTGGAATGTTAATTAATTATATTACAATTTGTACAGTGTTAGTTTGGTTTATCAAAAATTCTATTTTGGTAGGGATAAATGAAAAATATTCTGTTGATAAGATAAAATAGTCTCATGGCATATATAAAGCTATTCTATTTTGTAAATTCAAACATTTTTGCCACGCTTTGACCACCTAGAGTCATTAGCCCGAATGCTGGAAATCTTATATTTTTTCACTTCTATACTCAAAGCCCACTACTAAACATTAGTGTCTAGAAAGAGACGGGGCAATTGGGGAGAATCGAACCACTCTGTATCAATGTCTGTAGTTTTGCAGACTAGCGCTCTACCATTTGAGCTATTGGGCCAATGCTCAGCTGTCAGTTGCTGCCTTTAAGTACCAAAAACACCTGTCAAAGTTCACACCTTTTTTAGCGTAATGTGGAGGGCGAATTCTGTGAGCGCTGCAAGCCAGGCCATTTTAATCTGGACGAGCAAAACCCAGACGGCTGCACGGCCTGCTTCTGTTTCGGTCTAACTGACGACTGCGAGGGTCTGGACTGGAAACGGCAGCAGCTGAGAGATCTGAGCGGATGGAATCTGACCGACTTTTTGCAGTTGCGAGAAATGCCCTTCGAACAGCCCCAACCCCACGCACTGCTCTACAACGAACGCATCATGCACTATTGGAAGGCGCCCAAACAGTATACTGGCAATCTGGTATGGTTTAGGGATTGTTGAATTGAAGGGTTAATAATGCTATGGACATACATGGACGTGGGGGGATTGGTCCCCCCTTAACCCGAACCCGCTCCCCCCCAGAATGTTTTGAAGGTAGCTCAGAAAGCCAAAATCGGCGGCCTAGGAGCAGAATTGGTGGCTCACGAATCAAAATGGGCTGGAAAAGTCGCTCCGCAAACCCCCCTCCCCCTGGTTGACGCCCCCCCCCCCAGATTTCCTTGCTGCACATGTGTGGTTGCTGGTTATGGAAGCATATAGAATGAGAACCGATTGGAGTATGAGTAGAGTATTAATTTTGGTTTTAAAAATTAGTTTTGCGTTATTATTTGTGACATCTGTTCAAATTTAGTCACTAGGCCAAAAAATAATGTTGTCCTCGATATGAATAATAATATTGTTCATTATTCGATATTTTTTAAATGTCGTGAAAACTATCGATTCCAATTCATTAGGAGTGTGCAGCACAAAGTTTAATACTTCCAATGTTAAATAATTAACTGATTTTTTTATTTATTCAGATTTAAATTTAATTAGTTATTTTTTAGTTAGCAGCATATGGCGGCCAGTTGCGGTACTACGTCTATTTCGTGCCAGAAAATCAGATGGGCCCAATGACGCCCTTGGCAGATGTTCTCATTAAGGTTTGTCGTGACTATACATGTTTTCTTTTCTTTTCCTTTTTCTTGACCAATTCTATGAACTGTATTAACCACAAACTCCGTAGTCAAGGTTCATACATTGTGGCTGAATATAAATAGGTCAATTCTGTTAGGAAAAATATAATTTTATCTAACATTTTGTGAAACTTTAAAATGGTATTTATTTCTTTATTTTGTTTTTTTGGACTTACTGTGTGTTGCTGTATTTCACAAAGTAACTTATCTGCCTAGGCCAATATGGTGAGTGACTATGCATGTATGGAAGGAAAGGGTGGAGTCATCCTTCTTTTCCCAGAATCAAGGGTCCGGAGGCAGGGCCGCTAAAATGTGACCTAAAGTCAGCAAAACTTGCACTTTTTCAAAAATTTCCCAACATTGGACGTCAGTGTTTTGGTCGATCGGAGCAGGCCCCCAGCATTGGCCGAAAAGCACCCTCCCCCCCTTGGGAACCTACCCCGGTAGAATTTAATTGTTTCCAGGGCAACGACCTGTCGATGGAGTTACCCCCATATTTTTTATATTTATTTTTTATTTTTTGTAGCGGATCGAGTGGAAACAAACGTCAGGCAATGAAGCAAGGGGTTTAATAAAACAGGGGCAGGGCAGATTTGTAGACAGAAAACAAGAAGAAACAAACTGACTGATTATCCATGCACAGTGCGCGTTTATATAGCGTAAAAAGTTGTATGCAAATTAGATAAGAGCAAATGAGCTCAAACTTGCATGAAATTTGTACAGCATGACTTATCGCTATGCCAACTTTCATGCGTGTGTACGTACGAAAGTACGTACACATGCACATTACATTTTTATTTAAATTTGTTTCCAGGGCAACGGCCTCTCGATGGAGTACTGGCGTCGCGAGCCATTCCTGCAGCGCGAGAACGTGACGGTGGAGGTTTGGATGGCGGAGTCTGGGGACTGGATCCACTCGGGGTCCCAGCTGCCCGTCTCCAAGCGGGACTTCATGACCGTGCTGGCCGGCGTGGACACCTTCCTCGTTCGCGCCCTCTACCACCACTACCAGCTGCAGGCCAGGTCTCATTTAGCTCAGTGTCTAACGTCTGACCAAAAGAAAGGTGAAAGAAAGAAAGACGAAAAGAAAAGCGAGTGCTTTTGTTACGAAAAGAACGAATTGCAAGCATCAAGAGTGCATACAGCGAGTAGTCACAAAAATCAAGCCACCTACTTTGTCTAAGGGTTCAGCAATTTCTGGTCAGACTTTAGTTCCTGTCAACCATCGTTATCTTTAGCACATCTCTGCTTTGATTGGGTCATGGTTTCTGGGACTCCGGTTTGCGCTTAGGCTTAGGCTCGTAACCGGATTTGGTGGATTAGATTTTTGGTAAATGTTTAAAAGTTCTGATGTGACGGCGTGGACTAGTTGTTAGGGCGGTGGCTGGGTTTTTTTTTCGCTGGCAAATTTTCGCAATTTTGCGAAAAGCTTTAAAAAATTTTAGCAAAATCAAATTTTTGTTCGCAGACTTACTTTTGTTTCTTAATGCAGTAGATTTTACATTTAAGTGTTAATAAAACATTATTCCGTCTGGACAGGATTAAGACTGACGCAATTTTTACTTTTTTTGGCCAAAAGGCAACGATGTTGACATTTTTATTTAAATTTATGGAGCCGTCTTGAGAATTTTGTGCAATTTTTCAAAATTTCCACAGTCGATGCTCAGTCGTAAAGAAAAGAAGACTCGGCCAATGACCAAGTTAGGCCTGAAAATGCTAATATTTTGAAATGTTTCTTCTTTACGTACCACCGAAACCTATTATTCTGTCTATTATTGTTACATGCAGTTGGTGTGATGATATATGGAAGAAAATGTGTCCCATTTACGGTAACTAGAAACATCAAGGCACAAAGTTGCACGAGTCCGGACCTAGGGAATCAAAAAAGTCGAAGAAATTTTCAATTTTTAGGCCAAATTTGGTCAATTGGGGTCGTATCGGAAATGTTTTCCGACTAAACCACAAAAATTAGCGCATAGACCGTACGAGTTCATCTCTACCGCGTCAAAATTTTTTCGCAATTTTGCGAAAAGGTTTGAAAATTTTTCGCAATCTTCAATTTTTTTTCGCAATTGCGAACGTTTTTGCGAAAAAAAAACCCAGGGCGGTGGATTAGTAATCCGAAGGCTGGCAGTTCGAATCCAAGCCTTTAGGTTTGGAAATCTCCGAAATGCATTTAGACCGTGCCCGTTTGGTTACGTTACAGGGCCCGTTTGCACTATTTGTGAAGGTTCCCGTTTGTGAACTTTTTTGGCCGCTAATTTGCAACACTGCAACGCATCTGCCGCGCTGCCAAGCTAGTCTATTGGAAAAATCTCAAGTCAAACTCTTCATAGATCCACTCTTGCTTAAACGGAATGTGATTCAATCTGCCAATCTAAGTATTCCGTGGGCACTTCCATCAGAGCTCGTTGGACGACTCAAAATTAGCCTATATGTGCATTAGTATTTACGTGCCAGTGACTTTTTCGTTTATTCTAGCAAAAAATGACATAAGTTAATTGTTTGGTTTCAGCATTAGCGGATTTTCGCTGGACTTTGCCCAGGAGAGCGGTGCCAACACGGCTGAGCCCATGCGCAGTGTGGAAAAGTGCAACTGTCCCAGTCCGTTTTCGGGCTTGTCCTGCGAGGTCCGTAGTCAGTGCTACAATCGCACATACTAGGATGAAATTCTACTTGTCGTTGTGGCCTTTTCGTTCCTATTATGCTGAGGCTGAGCCCTGTACAACTAACTACTTCATTGCGTGTGCTTACTGACAGGCAACCCGAAACAGGTACGGAGAAAGTATGAAACGCGCTTTAGTCATCAGCAGCTATTTGAACTGAAAAAATTGCAAGTTTATTAAAACTTTTTTCTAGCAGTTTAAGGGGGTAATTGCGTTTTTAGGTGTTTTTTTGAAAAGCCATAGCTCAGCGTTAACAAATTCAAATCACAAGCGGTCTTTTGCATTAGGTAGAACAATATCTCTCCTAAATGTATGCCATGCATTGAAATTTGACCTATGATTTTGTTTCCAGTATAAGCGACTAAAGAAAGGTCCTTTCCAAAATATTACAATTTTTTACAAAAAGTTTGCGCCACAGCTCTGAATCATACGATTCCCTGCTGGGGCTGAAAGATGGTACGGTTATTGACATGTTTAAAATCCCCAGGCACAGTGGCGGATCTAGGAATTTTTCATTGGGGGGGCTCGGACCCCGATAGGCCCCCTGACCAATAGGCCCCATTTTTTCGACATGAGCTAAAATGCATTAGTTAATTGCTATTTTAACGCAAAACACGACACATATTAGCATTTTTCGGTCAAAAACAATGCTTATTTTCGACCACAGCAACATCGAACGTAAAATTGGAGCTCAAAGGACCGAAAATTACAAAACGGTGCGCCGGCAAGGGTCCAAAAGCTAGCCAATCTGCAAATTTCCGAAATTTTTTTGACATTAAATTTTGTAATTTACTAAAAATGTCATTGTGACAATAAAACTGCTAAAACGATGGTACAGTGTATTACGCAATTACAATTTAACTAGGTATATGAACATGCACATGCAAAATAAAAGCAAGGAACACTAAGCCAAAAACTTGCAAGGGTTTGGGGGCGGCAGCCCCCAGGAAAAAAAGGGCAAATTTTTTATTTTTACATCAAATTCGGTCAACTGGAGACGTATTGGAAACTTTTTCCGGCCGGACCGTAAAAACCAAAGGGGAGATCCTTGTGTAAAATTTCAGTCCGAAAAATTTCGGGGGGGGAGAGAAACACCGCCCCGGCTACGCCCCTGCTTAGCAGTGTACTAAGCAATCAAAAAGCGCACAATGCACAAAAGCAAGGAAGAATAAGCCACAAGGTTGCAGGGGTGTGGGGGCGGCAGCCCCCAGAAACAAATTTGGGGTAAAATTTTATTTTTAGGCCGATTTGAGTTAACTGCGGACGTATCGGAAATTTTTTCCAACCAGGCCATAAAAACAATGGGGGGTCCTTGTGTGGAGTAAACGACAGGCTACAAGGGCCTAAATAGGCCCCAAAATAACATGGAAAAAGGGCCTATCTAGTCTACGACAGGCTACAAGGGCCTATAAATAGGCCACAAAACAACATGGAGTGAGGCCTACATAGTACATATCTAGTCTGCAGTAGACTACAAGGGCCTAAATAAACCCTAAAATAACATGGAGAGGGGCCTATCTGGTCCACAGCAGGCTACACGTGCCTAAATAGGCCCCAAAGCAACATGGAAAGCGACCTACACGTATACCCAAGTGGGGGGCCTATCGGCCCCTCGGGCCTATAGCCCCCCAACTCGATAGGCCCCTCGACCCAATGGGGGGGGGGGCTCGAGCCCCCCCCGCCCCCCCCCCCCCCCTAGATCCGCCTATGCCCAGGCATGTCCCCCACTTTTTTAATAACTAGTCAATTTACTGAGAAAATAGTTAAAAAGCAAACGCACCGAAAATTTAAGATATTTTCTTGTAATGAAAACCCTCTGAAAATGTCCACAGGTGAAATTTCGAAAAAGTGAGAGACATGCCTGGGGATTTTGACCTTTACAGTACTGTCCCAAAAATTCATGCTCAGGCGTCACTTATAACTTGAGTACTGGTGGCGCAAAGTTTACATAGAAATCACAAAAACCTCGAAAACGCAACTACCACCTTAAATGAACTTTTACTTAATATGTATTTATTAGAATTTATTTTCAGAAGTGTGAGGCGGGCTACCGTCGAGTGAATAATGTGCTCTACGAAGGCCAGTGCCAAGAGTGCGACTGCAGAGGAAACTCACAGACCTGCGACCCATACACTGGACACTGTTTAGTAAGGGACTATGTGGCAAAATTAATTTGAGCTAGGGTCGATTCATACTCATCTGGTGGCCAGTAAAAGTGTGAAATAAAACGCTTTATATGAAATGGACATTCAAGGGTAGATCGTGGCGGGCTGTTTTTGGTTGGCTTGGCTTGGCCATGGGTTGCTTAGTTTTTGTTATGTGCGGATCGACTTCTAGCTACTCGATTAATTGTAATCTGTTTGAGAACGAGTGTCTGAAGGGAAATAATGTTTATAAACTTTTGATGTACTGTTGAAAGAATTTTTATTTTAATAGGATATAAATTATTGTCCGAAGCAAAATGATAAATATAATAATTCAGACTTGTGCATTGCCAGTCAATATTTGCAGAACTGCGAGCACAACACAGCCGGCCCCCGTTGCGACCAGTGCGCCGAGGGTTACTATGGCAACCCGCTGCTGGAGGGGGCCGAGGGGGAGTGCCAGCAGTGCGCCTGTCCCCTCCCGGACGCGGACAACCAGTTCAGCCCTTCCTGTCAGCTGTTGCTGGCCCCGGTCAACGGCCAGCGCTACATCTGCACTCAGTGCCAGACGGGCTACGCCGGCAACAAGTGCGAAATGTGTGCGGACGGGTTTTTCGGCCAGCCAACCAAGCCGGGTAATTTCTGCGAGCCTTGCGTCTGCACGGGCAACATTGACCCCGCTGCGGTGGGCAATTGCGACTCGGAGACAGGGGAGTGTCTCAAGTGCACCGGGAACACGGAGGGCTGGCACTGCGAACGCTGCAAGGAGGGATATTACGGGGATCCCATTCATGCACACTTTTGCAAACGTAAGAGCTGTGGTTGGGCTTTTTCAGATGGATTCAGACGATGAGTTTCTGAATCAGAAGCGTTACGTCTGAATAAAGGCTGGATCGTACTTGTCTGATGGCGAGTGCGAAAAAAATATAATATGGTTTTTTTGAACAAATTCAGTAGTACAGCCTATTCATAAAAAATAAGCCTCTATAGGACAAAACAACCAATCAGCGCTTAGCTTTTGCGTAACACAATCTTTATTTAGTCTGGAATATTTTCAGCCTGCGACTGTAATCTGCACGGCTCTCTGTCCGTGCAGTGCGTCAACGAGACGGGTCTGTGCGAATGCAAGGAGTTCTACACCGGACAACACTGTGATCGCTGTGTGGTATGGCGCATTATTTTAATATTTCAATTTTTTATTAACTGCTTTTTACTTACGTATAATTGATTTTTTGTTTTTCAAAAGGATATTAACAGGTGCTACAGATCTACTATAAGGGGGCGCACGTTCGAACAATCGTATGTTTGCAGGAAGGCACTTCTGATGTATGATCTAAGCTTGAGAGTCCTCTACTTTACCAAATTCAACGGACTGGTTTTATTTCGTCCCAAGTTGGAACCTTCGCTCATACCTGTTCTTAAGAGCTTGGGGACAAAGATGTTTTTGCACTGCTATCGGAAAGTATAGAATTTTTTACAGACTGGACTGAAGTCACTTGACACTACTGTATGCGTCTGACAAAACGGCCACGTAGTTTGCTTGGATTTGCTTAAGGGACGATAAGCACAAGGTTAAGGACATAAAACGGCCACATAGTTATTTCGAATTTGCTTAAGGACAAAACGATAGGGACAAGGATAAGGACACTAAGGACAATAAGGCACTACGGTTGCCTGTAGGTGTGCTGTTGTAGGAGGGCCACGGGGGCGTGGAGGAGGGCTGTCCCCCCTGCGACTGCGACCTGGTGGGCTCGCACGGGGACAAGTGCTCGGAGGTGGGCGGCCAGTGCCAGTGCAAGCCGGGCGTCTTCGGACAGCGCTGCGACCAGTGCAACAAGGCATACTTCAACTTCACCACACACGGATGCTCATGTACGTGTCGCCGCCCCAGAGCTGTCCCACTAGAGAAATAGGACTTTTATGGGATCGTTTTTAGCAACACTGATTAGCTGGGATTCGACAATACATACTTTAACTTCACCACCTATGGATGCTCATGTACGTGTCTCCGCCCCAGAGGTGTCCCACTAGAGAAATAGGATATATTGGCTTGTTTTCAGCAACCATGATGGATAATAGTTGGAAGTGATGCGAGGTGGATTTGACGCCACCCGTCTCCCCGATCATAGGCACTATTTATATTCTAGAATAATATTTATTGAGATAAGGCCTACAGCAGTTTGTTGGATAAGGCTGATTTTTTTCAAAATGTTGTACATAATTAAGTTTTTTTACAACAAACCATCGTGTAAAATTTGTGTATTTTTAGTTTTGTACATTTTAATTTGTCAGCTGCAACCCAACAGTGTATATATTAAAATACAGCCTATTTTATCCTAATTTTGGCCCCTGGTTTTAGTCTGCGGCTGTCTGGAGCTTGGCTCGGTTGGCGAAGAGTGCGACCAGGTGTCCGGGGCCTGCAATTGCAAACCGCACGTCGTGGGACTGCGCTGCCATGAGTGCCAGGTGAGTTGAGTGCCTGCGTCTGATGCGGTTCGAAGTTTTCATTTAATCTTGGATTTTGAGCGAGTTCAGAAATCAATTTATAAAGTCTCAGTCCAGCTCTGCCGTGTATTGCGTTTTGTTCAAAGCCAATTTACACGAGGGAGCATTTTGCTCCATGGCGCATTGCAGGGTGCACGAGCGGGCGGATTCTGTAATTTAATAATTAATTACTTTAATTAAATAACAAATTATAGAATACGCCCGTTCATTCTCCAGCTTTCGCCTTTGTGTGAAAAGACCTTAAGACTATCAAGCCTTTTCAGTTAGAGTTAGTTTATTCTTTATAGAAAGCATGGATTTAGTCTTAATTGGAAGTACGAAGCCGCATTTCGATTGGATGTGAGCCGGATGCTATGCGTACAAATGTATAAGATGAGAAGAGCTGTACTTGTGTTACCAACTTTTGTCTATGTACAGCACTTGCCTCAACCTATCCTTCGCTCAGACTAGGCTTAGTTTGGGGCCCAGTGATAGACTCAGGGCTTAGCTAAAGCTTAGGCTAAAGCACACAAGTACAACACTTCTTCAAAACATGTAGCCCTCTGGTCATGTGACGATGCTCAAATCTGATTGGCTGAGAGCTCTAGGCAAGTGCTGTATATATAAACGCTCGTTGTTTAGCACTACCCCACACTGATTTGTTTTTCAGGCAGGCTATTGGAACCTGAGCTCTGGGTCTGGCTGCGAGCCGTGCGACTGTCACCCCGAGGGCGCAGACAGCGAGGACTGCGATCCCCACCGGGGACAGTGCCGCTGCAAGCCGGGGGTCACCGGGAGACGCTGCGACCAGTGCCAGCAGGGACACTTTGGACTGTCCACCAACGGCTGTCAGCGTAAGGAGAGATTGGGGAAGGGGTCATGGGCTTGGGGGGGGGGGGGGTTTCATCCCCCCCAGATCGGCTATACTTTTGAACAATTCATGTGGCACCCGCCTCCTGGTCTACGCCCCCCCCCCAGATTTCCTCAGGTGTGTGGGGGGGGACTCATAAAGTTTGGGTGTAGGGTCGACTGTGAAACAGTGAGGGGGAAAGGGATTGACTTTCAAGGGGGTTTTAGGGGTGCAAACTTTTTCATTTCATTCAATTTCTACGATGGGAAATTCATGGGGATTTTCTGTACAGGAGGGCCAATGCGACACTAAAAATTATGGCTTTGAGAGACAATTCTTTGCTGGGCATCCAACACGTTTTTCTCTTTGTGTGAAACAGGCTTAAACAGTATATTATAGTATCGTACATCTGTGCAAACATTGTGTTATAATGTCCGAAAGCGGGGTACAAACTTATTGTCTTTAGGGACAGAGGAAGGACACATTTTAGTTTGCTTTGAATTTTTAGTTCAAGTTTTGGCCAACTTTTTGCATGAAATTTGGCTTGACTCTTGTTTTGTTCATCGCTTCAAGCGCTTGACGACGCCGTTATTCTAAATTTTTTTGGGAAAACGACAGAGACTAGTATGAACGGAGCTTAATTGATACGTTCTGTTTGGTTAGTAGATAATTATGAGCTGGAGTACATAGGACCAATAGTGTTATTATTTACTAATAGTTAGAGTATATACATACTGATACGCATACGTTAGTATTTCCGAGATTAGTCTTGATAATAATGTTGATATAATGATATTTGCAATTCAAGTTTAATTCCACAAATGTTTGAAAAGCTACTTTTGTTGGTCATTCATGGCAAACGACACACAAGAGCAGTAGAACAGTAGTTGTAGAATGGAAATCAGAGAGGCGCCTGTAAACAGCGAAAGCGTGCCGCCCAGGTTACTGATTAATGACGTGAGGGAGTAAGTATATTCCATCTCGATACGCTCGATGTTTCGACGGTTATAGAGCAGTTTTAAAGTTATGTAACTCAGATCTTCAATGTTGTAATTGGTCTGGACGTCGAAGTCATACTCTCGACGCTCGCAGGCCACAGCGAAACAGCTGTTTTTGCACGCTCGGAACTTCTCAAGACAGGCTGTTTCGACATTTCTAGGAGGGAAGTCATAGTTCGGGTGTGCTAGCAAACAATATCGCTCCACGGCTATGTCTGGTATTCCAGAGTAGTAGGACAGACAGTCGTTTTTATAGTGGCAATATTCAAACTCGTGGGCGCAGTCAAAAAGACAGGAGACGTTTTTTCGATGTTTATTCTTGTTTGATGATTCAACGCAGGGGTTGGTGGTCAAGTTGATCATTTTGTATTCTTTCACTTTAACAATGATCTCTGTGGCGTAGGTGTAGTTTTCGTGGATCAAGATGTATTGCTGTTTGGACAGTTGGGGGTCATCGCCGATGTATATTTTTAGGTATTGGTTTAGGGTTTGATATTCTGAGAAGATCACATTAACCTCTGTGGTGTCCGCGAATTCGTGGACTGTGTTGCTTTGGTCGCTGGGCGCGTCAAGGTTGACGCCCACAATTTTGAAGCAAAGTCCTTCTTTGCTGTAAACTCGCACTATTTCTGCGCCCCGACGACTGAGGTGGGGGTTCTTGATAGTTTTAGTAGCATAGGCTAGCGCATCTTCCAGAGTGGCATACTGATTTCGACGCATTTCTACAAGAAAATTATTGAAATTTCTGGGCACTTTTTTCCACAAATCATCTTCAGTGGCTTTCAGTAAGTATTTCAGATAATCCTGAGCTTCTGCGTTGATCCCGAGTGCAGAAATATTGATCCACCCAGTACTGCAGATATTGATCTCTGGAAATTGATTCAGATATCGATTAACGATTTTGGTGGTGGTTGGTTTTTTGGAAAATTCCATACAGGCTGAGACTGTTTGGTAGAGAAGCAGAGAGAGACACAGCAGCATCAAAACGCTCCAAAATAGTAGCATTGGACGATTTTTTTTTATTTCAAAAAAGTCTGGGACTCCGTGAATGGTGGTTTTTTGCGAAAAGGATGCCAGTTTTCCCATGTTTTTTGGTAAAACTTTGATCACCGCTTTGCAAAGTTGCCACTCAAATTTGCGTCCAACTCTTGGGAGTAATAGTTAAATTAGTTGAACTTAAAGGTTTAGCAAAGTATTATCAACCTGGCATCAATAGACATCCATCAAACGTCATGAAAAGGTAAAACATCCAAAAATCAAAATACATAGTTTAAATTTTATTTAGTAGACAGCTGAAGTCTGCTAAACGTGTGATTAGAAGTGTAAGCTTTTAGTAGCAATTGGAACTAAGTAGTTTCGTTGTCAACGTTACTGTGGGATCCAGAAAACTTTACATTAACTTAAATAGTTGGTAATAGTAGTAGCAATAGCAGTCATTAAAGCATGGAACTTGTTCAAGTGTAATGGAGGGAGACAGAAAGATTGTCGGATAATGCATTTCTGCGAGATCTTTACGCTTTATCTAGTTTTTAATTGGTCTAAGCCATTATTGTTTGTCAGTTTGTAAAAACTGGATGTATCATACATATAAGATTGGGTTCCAATGTGCAACCAAATAGCATTCCAATGTGCAACCTCAGTACCAAAGTGCAACCTTGCGATTCCAATGTGCAACTTCGCAATTCCGATGTGCAACCTAGCAGTTTTAATGCGTATTTTACTTCATATGTACTATACTTTCTACAGCATGTTTTGGCTATAGAAACTCAAGTTTAAATTGAACGATAATATAGCTTTAGAAATATGTGCACTTTACAGCAAAATGTCATGAATTGTCATAACTTTTGATAAAGTATTATAATTAATTACATAAACTTTTGTCATAACTATTGAACTATTTTGACGAATTTATTTGACACCTGTTCGGTTGAAACCTTCAAAAAAAGCCGACCAAACAGCAAACCGATCACTAATTTAAAAATTTTAAACACGCCCCACTACAATTCAAAACTGACACGGATAGTTTTGCCGTAGAACCAGAGGCTGTCATGCAATCCGTGGATATTTGACCTCTAAGTGTATGGTGTGGTGTATCCACCTTTTGTGTGTGTATGTGTGTCTGTGTGAGTGCATTATTAAACTCTAATTTGTAAAATAAAATTTGTCATTTTACTCTTATAAGTCTAAAGGTTCATCGGAATTGTGAGGCTGCACATCAGAATGCAAAAGTTGCACATCGGAATGGAAAGGTTGGAATAGGTTGCACATCGGAATAAACCCACATGTAACGGGGTCGAGATTTTGGCGGAAGGCTATCGGGCCAAGTTTTAGGGAACCTCCCCCCCCCCCTTATCGACGAAGAATGCCCAAAATTTTGTAAAACTTTCCGAAAAGTGGCATTTTTTACTAACTTTTGTGTATGTTTTCGGGATTTTCCCCCCGGCCCCTACATGTATGGGAATGGGCTGTATATACATTAAAACTATTTAAATTAGCATTTACAGTTTAATAAATTAATTTGCAGAATGTCCCGTCTGCCCTGCGCCCGGTCACGTGTGCGACCCCGTGACCGGAGAGTGCGTCTGCCCCCCGAACACTCGCGGGGATGTCTGCGAGCGGTGCAGTCCCCACTCTTGGAATTACCACCCCTACAAAGGATGCCAGGTGCTGTGCTCTCTCTCTCTCTCAGGGGTCTACTAAGATCAGGATAAACTGCTTTTTTAGTCTTGAGTTTAGGAGTGACATTTTGTACAGGGTGGAATAAGTGAACAAACGGTAGAATTTATGCTTAGAATTTAGGACTGTAATTCATAAGCTGATAGTACCCCTACTTTTTTATTAAAAGTTTATATCCGGAAAACAGAATTACCTACCTTTTGGTTCAAAACACTGTCTTCAGAGATTTGAGTTGAAGTAGAAATGTGTTGACAGGCTAGATAGATGTGTATGATAGTAGCTGATTAGATAAAAAGATTAGATTAGCTAGATTAGAATAGATAAGATCAAAATTAGATTTATCAGATTAGACTAACTTTAATTAGGTTTATAACACAGCCTCATTTTAGCATACTGTTATAAAACACTATCCATCCATGATAATCCAAACACGCTAAATATACCGCAAAGTTTAAGCCGGTTAAATCTAATCTGTTGCTGTGTTATCAGCAAAAGAAGTTTAATCCTAATTTAATCCGCTAAGTCCAGTAGTTGTAGACATTCCTGATTTCAGCTATGCGAGTGCAACTCTGAAGGCGCTGACGGTCCGGACTGTGACCAAGCCACGGGACAGTGCAAGTGTCGAGAGAAATACACCGTAAGCGGGTCAACTCCCCTAGTTAGTTGCAGACAAACAGATGAGTCATATGGCCACCTAGAGTCTGTTTCGTTTGTCAGTAAGGCTTTGCGTTTATCTGGAAGCACAATTTTTGAGTGACTACTGTAGTAAGTAAGCTGGGTAACCTTTCGGCTCATATTTTAGCAGCAACAACTGTCCACCACAACTGACTGTATATGTCCAGGCGTAACCGTAACGGTATACAGTATACACCATAAACCTAGGCTGATATATACTGGTCCTCAGCCAAAATCGCTAACTTACAAAGGAAATCTATCCACTCGAAAAATTTCTTATCTACCCACCTACTTTTACTGCCCCCTCACAACCTTACATAAGCGTGGGGTGGGAGGGATTCCGCTCCCCTCCCCCTCCCAGAAATCTCCGCTCCCCTCCCCCTCCCAGAAATCTCCGCTCCCCCCAGACCGGTTCCCCCCTCCCCCTAAAGCAAAGTTTTTGAAACGTTGCACCCCTCCGGTCGACAGTTCTCGGCTGCACCGGTGTGCTTACAGCCCTATTGTTAATTCCAGGGCCCCCACTGTGACGTCTGCGAGCCTGGCTGGTTCCGTTTCCCGGAATGCGAGGAGTGCCAGTGCGCTGTGGAGGGGAGCCGGGCGGACTCGTGCCAGAGCGGGAACTGTTCCTGCGACGAGGGGGGCCAGTGCCAGTGCAAGGACAACGTCCAGGGGGACAAGTGTGACCGCTGCAAGGCTGACTCCTTTGGCCTGGAGGGGGACAACCCACTGGGCTGCACCAAGTGCTTCTGTTTCCGACGACAGAAAACCAGTCAACTTTGTGTCCAGGCTAACTACGTGTGGCAGCAGGTATAAAATACTGTGGCATGACCTGGTTTTGATATTAATTAAATTGCTTGATTTGATCGATTGATTGATTAAGACATGAAATGTAGCTGGTAGCGTATATAGCTTTTTTGTCGTTCGACAAGATACTACTGTATATCAATATCAATCGATATTGAAAAAAATAGGCTTCAACAAACAGTAGGACATATTTTCTTCACAAATGAAGTCCTCAGCTCAGCTCACGTGTTGCATCAGTCGGACTGGTTTCGTTGCAGGTCGGCCGGATAGCTGTAGGATTGAGGCAATCCGTCGACGTCTTGTATATATATATAGATTGGCGTGTCTGGTATTCGATTTTTATCAGCCCCCTGTTGCATCAGTTGAACTGGTTTCGTCTGTTGCAGGTGGGCGCTGCGGGTCGTCGAGCGGTGTTCGAGCAGCCGTGGGAGTATTGGCAAGAAATGCACAGTCTGCGCGTGCTGCCCTCAGAGCCCTGGGCCCATCTTCAGGCCTACCCCACCGACCACAACCCACTCTACTGGGCCATGCCCAAGTCATTTCTGGGCGATAAGGTAGAGTTGACACCATACATGGGCGTGGGGGAGATTTTGGGGGGATTGATCCCCTCAAAACGACCTTGCTCCGCCCCAGACAGGTCCGCTCCTTCCCAGAATGTTTTGAAGGTAGCTCACGAAGCAAAAATCGGTGGCTTAGGAGAAAACACTTGGGGGCTCATGAAGCAAAAACGGCCGGAAAAGTTGCTCCACACGCCCCCCCCCGGTCGACGCCCCCCCCCCAGACTTCGTCAGCTGCACATGTGTGGTTGACACTTCTGGGGGATATTTTACATATTCTTGATGTGTACAGCAAATTTTGTACATTAAATAGAGAAAAAAAGCTTTTCAGTGGGATTATGAAGAAAACCAAAGGGGTCTCTTATGTACAATTTCACTACCCATAGATGCTGCCATAGATACCTCCACTGCTACGTCTACACTCTGGTAAGATGAAGCCTCTGTAGACTAGCATCCCCTTTTAGATGACTGACCCGACCATTATAGTACCCACAGTTTGGGTTGTAAAATAAAAAAGTTTTCCAGATGATTTGATATCCCCTTCCGCCCAACCGCAGCAGGGTTGCAAACCCTAAAGCAGCTGGAGGCTTAGTTTTTTTTTAATTTCAGGTGAGTTTTGTTTTTTATTTTCAGGTGCTGTCGTACAACGGCTACCTGCACTTTCGCCTGGAGAATCTGGACGCGCACGGACGCCGCATGAACCCCGACCCGCGCCTCCACAACCTGCCGCTGGTCCTGTTGGTCGGAAACCATCGACTCTTCCTCGAGCACAGGGTCACCCAGCCCTCCAGGGACGGTAGCTACTCCGTCCGGCTCAGAGAGGTCAGCCAAGGCCAAGATTACAGTGCTATTGTTACTGGCCGACAAGAGTACATGATTGGGAAGAGTATGACACATTGTGTGGTCAATAGTACCAAGAGTGGTAGCGCATAAATGGGGGAGAGTATGACAGATTGTGTGGCCAAGAGTACATGGGAAGATGTGACATAGTTAAGTAAACAGCTTGGTTTCCTAGACCCAATGGGTGGATTTCACAAAGGTGGTATTACTTAACCATGGTTTTACGTACGTTTTCATATGATTTGCACGTAATTTCATTACGAAATATCGCCTGATTTGGTAGGAATTTCGTAGATTTGCTTAAACCATGGTTTTAGCGCAGTTGAAATTTGAAACCTGCAGCACAACAGGTATTTGCTAAAATTTCAGCTGAGCTAAAACCATGGTTTAAGAAAATCCACGAAATTTGTAACGAATCAGGCTATATTTCGTAATGAAATTATGTGCAAATCATATAAAAACGTACGTAAAACCATGGTTTAGTAAAACCACCTTTGTGAAATCCACCCTATGCGTTCAAAATAGAAGATGGCAGTTTCTGTTGGAATCATTTGCATTAAAATCACAAAGTAATAATAGAAAACTGTGATAAGTTTTGAAAAGCTGGTATAGTCTTAGCTTGAAGTACTAAGTGATAGGTAGCTGACGAAGAACTGAGTAGGCAAGTTATATATTTAGTTAGAATAACTAAAGGTGTTACTGACATAGTCCATAGCAACTGTGACGAGACATGTTGGGGTGTGCTGGTTTCAGGACTGGTGGCGACTGCGTCAGACGCCGGACGTGGGCCTGAGTCGCGAGACCATGATGGTGGCTTTGCAGGATGTGCAGGCGCTCTACGTACGAGCCACCTTCGGCTTCCACATTCACGAGGCCAGGTAGCACCAAGAGTACATAGTTGTGTCTCACTACTCTACAGAAGAAAAGTTAGACAGGCTGGCTGAGGCTGAAGAGTGTTTAACTCTTCTTCTATACAGTAATTATATGTAGTGATATTATGTACTCTTGGTAGGTCTGATAAGACCGTCACTAGAACTAGACTACTAGAGTGTGGCTTGTGGTTTGCGCTTTTGTAATTTGACCGGCTGAACGGATATACGGATAACCCTAACACCGGCTGCCTTTAATAGCCTTTAAAATGCGATTAAGATGCTTAGGCCTTATCTTAAATTGAATTTCGCAGATTAAATTAAATTCTTTTGACTATCTTACTAAGCATGCCGGGAAACGTCGACCACTTCAAGATACCACATAACGTGGACGTCTTATTTGAGCATGCTACGTCGAGCATGTGCTTCGATATTAACCGTTTGGTAGTTGAATTTAATCCGCTGTATCCAAATCTAATCCGCTAAATCGGTTTGTGATTAATTTCAGGATCAGCGACATCTCCCTGGGGGTAGCGGTATCGGACGGTTCTGAAGCGGAGGAGGACACTAGGGACGCCAACATCGCCATCGGGGTGGAAGAGTGCGACTGCCCCACACCTTATACCGGCTCCTCCTGCCAGGTAAGGATGGGGTATGGGGCAGTACGGGGGGCCAGTCTGGGGGTAGGGGGGTAGGGGGTGGGGCATGGGGCAGTACGGGGGGTCAGTCTAGGGGGAGGGGAGCAGGAGGTGGGGCATGGGGCAGTACGGGGGGTCAGTCTAGGGGGAAAGGGGCAGGGGGGCATGGGGCAGTACGGGGGGTTAGTCTGGGAGGAGGGGGGCAAGGCAGGGACGCCAACATCGCCATCGGGGTGGAAGAAAGCGTCTGCCCCGCGCGTTATACCGGATCCTTCTGCCAGTTAAGGACGGGTCATGTAATGTAAAAATGAAATGATTGAAAATTAGAATAAATTCGTTTGATCCTTTGTTTGTCGACCAACGGGATCTTTAAAATACGCTGACTAGCTCGCTTGTACAATTTCTTAGGATCCGGCAGAGGGCTATTGTCGTAAGAAAGTGGCCAACTATTTGGACAGCCCCGACGTGTTGGATTTGATTGGGGTGGCCGAACCGTGTATGTGCCATGGACACTCCGCCAGCTGCCACAAGGAAACCTGCCACTGCACAGTCAGTTTGCATGGGCAAATTGGGCTCGGCTATTGATGACCTTATGCCAGATTGGATTTGGCGAATTAGATTTAAATTTCTAATGATACAGCCCTAATTATTTATTCACGTAGCTTTGCTGAAATCTTGAATGTGGCAAGTGACAGTGCCTTACGTTTACCTGTTAGTTACATAATTTTATATCTAGTATTATGTTTAATCAGATTTTCGAGTAGACCTTTTGACGAGTCGTTATTATTTAAGGTGGCACTCCTGAAATGTGGGTT
Organism: Trissonchulus sp. WLG1_4; assembly: GCA_030248245.1. Lineage (NCBI taxonomy): Eukaryota > Metazoa > Nematoda > Enoplea > Enoplida > Ironidae > Trissonchulus > Trissonchulus sp. WLG1_4. The sequence goes on from JASANF010009254.1 coordinate 24,621, forward strand.
TTGGCCATTATTTTGAAAACGCGCAAAAATAAACATGCATCGTAAGAACAAAAGTTGATCAGAAGTGAATTTCCTTCAATTTGATGTACATATCACATAAAAAAATTTTGAACATTTTTGAGCAAATTTCGTCAAGAAAAATAGATTTTCACGGAAATGCCTTCATAAGCCAGTGCATTTACACGTATGTAATGAATTTGAAAGGCTGAAAAACACTAGCAGTAGTGTTTTACTGAAACGTAATTAAAAATTTTTGGTGTTTTATTGAGTGTGGTATAATTTTTTTGTGAACAAACGCAAAACTTTCTGCATGAGACAGAAATATAGTGCGTGTGAATACAAACGCAAATTTTCGGCTTGCTATTTTAAAAAATTGGCTCAACGAAAAAAGTTAAAATTTGACACATAAATGCATCTTGTCATATCCGAGCGGTCGCAAAATTTGATTTTTGGTAAATCGATAGTATCTAAAAAATTTAGCTAAATTTATGTTTTTCAAAAATCGCGATTTTAGTGTTTTTCGATATATCAATCATATTCATCAAAAATGACTTTTTGCGACCGCTCGATCACGTTGAGGCGAGCAAAATGAGCTATTGATTGTGCAACAGCTACTTACTTGCGAAGAGAAATCGCAAGCCGAAATTCCACTCACGTTTGGTCTACAGTGAATGCTAATTTGTATCAATCAACTTCATTTTTTGTATTTAGGCATACTTTTACACCAGCTTGCCATTGTGTATCTAAAATTGGCCCCAAACTGCCGTTTTTTGAAAAGTCACATTTCAGGAGCGCCACCTTAAGATCTATCCTTCTGTATTCAGATTTCAGATGCCGTAATTTTGACGATGTCTGGAGAAACTCGTTTGTTTTTTTGTCCTACTTAAGCCCGGTTCATACTTGTCGTTGTTCTTGTCCACGAAATTCCACAAAAATTGCCTGGCCAAATAAGCCAACTTTTTGCGTGCATAATGTTGGGGTCACTTACAGGTCGTTTGCAAAAACTTAGCCGAAACGTCTGTGTCATTTTTTTACAGCAGCTGACCAAAATCATTGTCTTTGACCTTGTGTCCTTAAGGACAAGTATGAACCGGGCTTAAATGTAAATTTTACTAACTATTATAACTATTTTGTCCTTCTACTTGTCCCTTTATCCTTAAGGACAACCATGAGCCTGTGTCCATTTGTCCTTGAGGACGAACCAACACCACTGACGCTCCAGGGCTTTGTGAAGGAGATGAGCACAGCACCCGAGGGCGGACACGCCAAAGGATAGTTGTGTAGTGTATCCGCGCGTTACCTTTTTTACAACCATGAGTGTGTTTGTAGGACTGTCAGCACAACACGACGGGGGACTATTGCCAGGAGTGCCGTTCTGGCTTCTACGGGGAGGCCACGGGGGGCCGCGAGGGGGACTGCAAACCCTGCGCCTGCCCCCTCCAGGGCAACAGCTTCAGCGCGACCTGTCGGGTGGCGCACAACGCCAAGGGCTTTCTCTGTGACAGCTGCCAACACGGATATACTGGCGATTTTTGTGAACAGTGAGCTGCAAATTAATGTTGTGTTGAGTTCTGACTGTATGGGGGGAGGGGGTTTCAAACTGCTATTTATTTCATAAGTTTGCACCGTCACCCTCCTGAGTCTCCTCTCATCCCCCCTTCGAAAAAAGCGTCGATTTGTGGCTTAAATTGCAATCGATGCCCCCCTCTGGAGTTCTTTTGCCAGATCAATATTAAAGTTGCAGTCTAATCTAACCAGAAATTGCTGAACCCTTAGACAAAATAGGTGGCATGATTTTTGTGACTACTCGCTGCTCGCTGTACTCTTGATGCTTGCAATTCATTCTTTTCGTCGTGAAATAGCGTGTTTCTTTTTGTCTCAGGGTACAGCATTTTTTGGTCAGTCTCTAAAACCTGACAATATATAGTTGCACCACTTACTTATTTTACGGCCATAACTTCTGCGACTACTTGCTGTACTCTTGATAGTCAAAATCTATTCTTTTCGTAACACAAATCACATGTTTCCATTTCTGAAGTGGTGCAACTATTTTTTTGGTCAGACTTTGGTTAGCAACTGGCTGTGCCCCATTTGCAGATGCATTCGCGGCTACTATGGCGACCCTTCGCTGCCCGGGGGCTCGTGCCAGCCCTGCGCCTGCAACCCGGACGGCTCCCTGCACAGCGTCTGCGAGCCCCGACACGGCCAGTGCGAGTGTCGCCAGGGACTCCGGGGGCGAGACTGCTCCCAGTGCCAGGACAGACACGCGCTGCAAGGACGAGACTGCATTTGTGAGTTAGGGCAGTTAGGTTTAGGCTAACATGATAAAGGCCTCCTAGGCTAAGACGGTTTGGGTTTAGGCTGACATGGTTTAGATTTAGGCTGTCATTCATTTAGGTTTAGGCTAAGATAGTTTAGGTTTAGACTCAAAGGATTTAGGTTTAGGCTCAAAGGATTTAGGTTTAGGCTCAAATGATTTAAGTTTAGGCTAATAGAGGGTTTAGGTTAACATGATTTTGGCTTATGCTAATGAAATTTAGGCTTGATTGCCGATTGGTTTGAGTTAATTTTTCACCTATAGAAAGCTGCATGAGTTAGTGATGTGTTTTCCAAGATGAAGTAAATAGGAGTAATTGTTATTGATAGTTATCAAGAGCAAAGCAGTGTCCCATTTGCGTCCATTTATCACCTATGCGAGTCATTGACGTATTGCACCGGCTAGCTTGGGATCTTCGCTACACTGTCACTGTACTCTTGCTATGTGAGTAGACAGTGTACTGAGAGCATTGTTTCAGCGTGTGACCAAGGCTGCACCCGGGATTTGATGTTGGAAGTGGACTATCTCCGGGACACTCTGGGCAACTATAATTTCACTGGACTCGTATGCTCTTGATGCTGTTATTATAGTTTTTATTATTGATTGGTTAGTAGTTCATGACGTTATATTTTTTGTGGCAGGGCAGGGAGGAGAGGGTGTGGAAAGTGTCGACTGGTGGCCTTATCCAAAATTGGATTTAACGGATTACATTTAAATTGATTTTGCTAATAGCGCAGCACAAAATGAAAATAGCCGGCTGAAATTTTGCCCTACATGGCTCACATACACTATTAGTGACTATACAGTACTTCGGTGTGCGCCAAGTTTCAATAAATTACGTTTAACTGACGCTGCGTTTTCAGTACAGAACAGCTATCATAAATGCTAATCTACGTATTTTTTGGCGCAATGATTTATGTGCTAGTTTACATTTGCGTACATCAGCTGTTATTAAGCGCTATCCAATAGGCTGCAAATTGAAGAAAACATCATTTGCAAGACAAAGTCTTGAACCAAGTCCTATATCCGACAGTCTACTAAAAATTCGGCAGCACCCTTTTTTCCAAACAGTGCGCAAATGGTATAATGGGCCTGCGGGAATGAACAAGCTTCAAGAATCAAGAGATGCCTTATTCCTGCAGGGCCTTGACACTGTTCGGGAAAAATGGCGCCGGATTTTTAGAAAAGTGCCGAATACCTGCTTACGGACAAGTTTGGATAAGCAAGTAATCCAGTATAGACTAGGCCTGCGACGAGTCTAGAGTCGACCTGTGGTGTGGTTTCAGCTGCCGGCGCCCTGGGACGACCTGGCTGGGATGGAGAATAGGACGGAGGCCTTGCGACGCGACCTGATGGCGGCCCGGGAGGCCAAGGCGCTGGTCGAGTCCGGCCTGGACGGGGATCTGCAGCACGCCGACCTCAACTCCGAAGCCAAGGCCACGCTGGCTCTTGTAATAATGCCCTTCTTAATCCCCTTAATCCACAGACGTAGATTAGTTGGATTAGGCCAAGGCGCTGGTCGAGTCCGGCCTGGACGGGGACCTGCAGCACTACGGCCTCAACTCTGTAACCAAAGCCACGCTGGCTCTCGTAATAATCCCCCCTCTCAATCCCTTTAATCCCTAAGTTGGATTAGGTGCATTGTTGTCATCAAAGCGCAGATTATAAGGAGCAAGACAAGACCTCTTTCGTTAAAACCAAACTAAAACGGAGTATTCTCCGTTGAGTTTAATGTAAAATTCTCTGTGTTGAAATTTTTGACGGAGACTTTTCTGGGGGTAATCGTATTTAGACGTTATGGCGACCTTTAAGATTGTCTGGAAACTCGTCAAGAAATACCTTTTTCATTTTTGGGGGTCGTTTTTCTTAGCGGTTTTTTCCAAATGTAAAATCAATTTTTTAACTTCACATTAGTTTCCCTTTTTGTAATTTATTTGTCTTATTTTAGGTCAAAATTGGTACTGAAAAGTCACGCAAAATTTATGGGAACATCAACAAAACGGTGGAAATGGGACAGGAAATTCTGAACAAAGTGGGACAGAATTTGGCTGATATTTCTGGTAGGTCTATATTGAGGAAGTTTATGGTTCTTTTTGAGATTTGAGTTTCCGGTTGCATACTGTAAAAATTTGGCTCAGTTAGCCAGATCCGGATATGAACCAGTATTAAATTACAAAATTGTGCGGACTGAACAGTTTTTTAAATAAAGAAGAATTTTTCATAATCTAGTTCGACATCGTGTTATGCATGTAAAATGTTTTGCCACTAATTTCGAAAATGCTCAATCACACATTAAACGGGTCAGAATTTTTGGGAACCTCTTCTGATCGACGAAAAAACTCTAAATTTAGTTAAAATTTCGAAAGTGCCTATTTTGCCCACTTTTGTTAATACTGTCAAGACCTTTCCCTTGTGTTCTCTATTTGCAGAGGTGTCCCCCCGTAATCGACCCCATATTATTATTCCTACAATAATTTTATAGATAACAGAGACCTAATGTGATATATCTAATGTAACTAATTGTGGTTAATTTGAGACGTGGTGTTGAGTCTGGACGGATATCGTAACGGCGGGCAGAAGCGGCCGGAGAACGCCAGCGCCTGGGTGAAGCAGGCCCAGGAATGGATACGGGACATCCGGGACAATTCCGACTACATCCGGAAACGATTCAACCGTGCCCAGACGGAGCTCATGTAGGTCTGAGACACGTCACGTGACCTGCACCCCGTTGCACGCAACTTACATAATAATTTATTCTTAAAAAATGATGAGCATTTTTTATACTGTTTTTAAAATGTAGTTAGATGTTTAGAATTTGCAGAAAATTTCTATAAGTAGGTACCAGCTTGTTCTTGTTCCTATTTGTAGTTTTTGTTTTGGCCTATTAAAAGCTGATTTGCATAATTCGAGCTCATTTGCATGGCATAAACTAATCGGTATATTATTAACCTAATTTGCATAATAGCCTAATTTGCATAATAATAACTGAGGGTCTTATCCAAAATTGGATTTATCGGATTAGATTTAACTTTATTTCGTCAATAACGCAGCATTAGTTAAACGTAATTTATTGAAACTTGGCAGATACCGAGGTACTGTATGTGAGCCATGTGGGGCAAAATTTCAGCCGGTTATGTTTATATTGTGCTGCGCTATTAGCAAAATTAATTTAAATCTAATCCGTCAAATCCAGTTTTGGATAAGGCCCTTACGTTGCATAATAGCAACCTAATTTGCATAGTCAGTCTCCACCTAATTAGCATAGTCTTAACCTAATTTGCATAATATCAATCTAGTTTGCATAATACCAACCCAATTTGCATAATCTTAACCTAATTTGCATATTATCAATCCAATTTGCATAATACCAACCTAATTTGCATAATATCAACTTAATTTGCATAATACCAACCTAATTTGCATAATATTAACTTAATTTGCATATTATTAACCTCATTTGCATAGTCTTGACCTAATTTCCGTATAATTATGCGTTTTAGATCTTCAGAAAAGCTGCTGAGCGAAGTGGTGAACCAGAAACTGGACGAGAGCCAGCTGCGGGCGCTGAACGAGACGCTGGTGGACTTGACGGAGCGTCTGCGGGCCCTGAAGCTGCACTGGCTCTACTCGGGCGCACGCAACAACATCAGCGAGGCCCAGCACCTGGCCCAGACCGCCCGGTTGATGCAGGACCAGTTCGTGGACACCATCGAGAGACTGAGGAGTCTGCGCGAGCGGGCCGGCAAGGCTCTGGACGAGGCTAGCGAGCACCAGCTGCGCTCCAACGTTGCTGTGCTGGACATGTATGCCGACATGAGGGTCAGTCAAACAGTCGAAGACACAAAGGGGGGTACAAGGGCGAGCACAGTTAGATGCAGCATGCATTATATGCTGTCTGCCCACCCCGGCAGGGTGGCCCAATACCTGAGAGAGATCGGCCTTTTCCAAGGTCGACATATGTACCGGAAAATCGGCTGCGCACCTGAAGAGAAGAAGAAGAAGAAGAAGAAGCACAATTAGAGACAGGGTACAAAAATGCAAGCGAAATCTTTCGGCTGGATATGTGCGCCAATTTGAGTGTCATTGTCTAACTTGGTGTCGGGATGTTATAAATTTGGACTGCGTCTCTAGCTCTAGAGTCAGTGTAGTAGTAGAAAAGAATAGTGATGGTTGGGCAAGGCAGATCTAAGCGTAGTTTATAGGGCTGAAGACGAGAATACAGACTGATTAACCATGAACAGTACGCATTAAGCCTGGTTCATACTTGTTCTTGTCCTTGTCCCTATCGTTATGTCCCTAGCTATTTCAGAAAAACTGCTAACATGCCAATTTTTAGCATGATGATAATTGAAGTCACTTCTAGACCGTATACAAATAATTAGCTCAAACGCATTTGGCAGTTTTTCACAATAGCTGACCGAAATTTGTCCTTGTCCTTGTCTCTCTGTCCTCAAGGACAAGTGTGAACCGGGCTTTAGTGGTATGCAAATTAGATATTACAATATGCAAATGAGCTGTAGACTGATTAACCATGCGCAGTGCACACTAGCGGTCCGCAGATTAGTTAGTATAATATGAGCTGTACACTGATTAACCATGCACAGTGCGCACCAGTGGTATGTAAATTAGATAGTACAATATGCAAATGAGCCTGCAGCCAGCCACAACTTGACTCTAGATGTTCTAGATAATAAACGACAGCATGCTGGACTCTCTGACCTCGGCTGCGTCCCGCTGCGAGCTGCTAAGCAGTCAATACAGCCAGCTGTTGCCCGACTACCGCCAGAGTCACATCGGGCCAGCACAGGAGCACGCGCTTAGACTGGAGCAGAAGGCGGACGGCATCAAGCAGGACTACGTGACCGTGAAGGCGGCGTCCGGACAGGGCATTGACGCGTCCACGGCCTACCACCACATCAAGCACAACATCACCAACGCCACCCAAGAGGCACAGGCCGCCCGGAGTGCTGCCATGGAGGTCATCAATAAGGTGAGGGTTGAGACCATGTGGTGTGGGCAGCTAGGAACTTTTTTTTTTTGGGGGGGGGGGTGGATGAGCCACCTGGAGGGGGGGGTGCGGAGCAACTTGTCCACCCATTGTCACTGGTTTTGCTGTCGTGAGCTATCTTCAAATAGTCTGGGGGGGGTGAAGCATCTGTCTGGGGGTGAAACCCCCCCCACGCCATGTATGGTTGAGCCTATTTGTGGGCGTGAGAGGGTGTTTACCTCATCATAGCTTAAAAACTGTATAACTTCTAATGTAGTTTAATAATAATACTAGAATCTTGGCAGCTTTAGATTTTTCGTCCCATGTTTGGACTGGCAATGTTGACATAAAAAAATTAGTTTTGTCATTTTAATGGACATGTCAATCAAATAAATCATTTTAACATTCATAATAATGATTTCGAATTCCTAAGCCGTTTATCAACATCAAGCCTGTAAACGGATCATACGGCAGAATTTTTCTAAATTCCCACCATTTCAAGCAGTTTTTTCAATTGAACTCACACTGATTTTTTTTAATTCAGAACTCTGGGGAGCTGCTAGCGAAGGCAGACGAATCGAAGGAGCGAAGCAGCAATCTGTTGACAGAAGCTGACCAACTTTCCTTACAAGGTTTGTCGCGTGGGAATGCGTTATAACTTATCAGAATTGCATTTAAATTTTTTTGCTTAAAAGTATATACTGTCTGTACCAAGTTTAATGCAAACTGACGTTTAAATATTGGGCTTTGAAAGTGGATAGGTATAGTTTACAGTGTTGATGTAATAGTAATCGTCAATCTAATATTGGTTATAAAAAGGTTTTTTTGATCGATGACTTGAAATCTGTTTTCAGATTTGGAGACTAAGCTGGATGATTTTCAAGACAAACTGCGCACAGTCTATGACAGGCAGAACCAGCAGAGTGTAGAGCTGGACCAAGTCAAGGGAAGCTTCTCTGGCTTCGACGGTCAGTCTAGCATTTGTGGACGCTTGACGGGTTGGGTTGAGAACATGGTCACTGGTTTGGGTTAAAGCTAGTCTCTCTCCAACCCTGAGTGAATAATTCCCGCTCTAGGTACTGAACCGTCAGAATTTTAAGTAACGCTCAGCGCTCCCCTGCGCATATATGAATTTATCCAGGCATCCTTGATTTTAACAGTGGGGGTCAAGGGGGAGTAAAAGAGGGCGGGGGAGCTTCAGGGCATACATGTAACGGGGTCAAACTTTTGGGGGGTCAATCCGGATAATTTTGGGGACCCTCCCCCATCATCCATTAAAAATACCCTAAATTTAACAACATTTTGCGAGAATTTTTAGGACCCCCCCCAGGCCCCTTGATTTTGCTGGGTCCCCCCATCATACATGCCATGCTTCTGGGTCATGGAGATGGTTCAAGTTTGGGTTTGGAGACCTCTCTGGTCAATGTTTGGGACCTTTTCTCCCCTTTTGATCGACTGAATATACCCTGAATTTTGCCACATTTTCGGAAAAGTGCCGTTTTCCCCCTTTTGCTCCAATTTTCGAGACCCATCCCCCCTCTTACATTGTGGGTGGCCCCCACCCTAAAAATGCCAGGTAACCCGTCCCCCCTCCTTAATCTTTTAGACTCCCACCGCGAGGTGCAGCGTGCGATGAACGGGGCCAAGAAGCAGCGAACGGCGTCGGCGGACGGAAACATCAAGGCGTCGGAGATCCTCAAGAGCGTGACGGAGCTGGACGGACGCATGCGGCAGCTGGAAGGACTCAGCACCGACCGCATCAAGGACATCACACAGGCCGGTACGCCACCCTTGTCCTTTTGTCCTTAAACACTCTCTCTCAAGACTGTTACTTGTTTCTGTGAACAAATTTCGGTTAAGACCAGTTTGTATGAAAAGAATTAGCCAAAGGTTATGTCAGTTATAGTATCTTGTCTTTGTCCTTGTCCCCTTGAAGACAAGTGTTGCCAAAGTCCCTGCTGTCCCCTTGAGGACTATAGTGTTGTCCCTGTCTTTTTAAGGTCAAGTGTTGTCCCTTTCCCTGTCCCCTTGAGAACAGTAGTGTTGTCCCAGTCCCCGTCCCCTTGAGGACAAGTGTTGTCCCCGTCCCCTTGAGGACAAGTGTTGTCCCCGTCCCCTTGAGGACTAGTGAGTGTCCCCTTGAGGACTAGGGTTGACCCCGTCCCCTTGAGGGTAAGTGTTGTCCCCTTGATGATTAGTGATTGTGTGTTTTCAGTGGAGGAGTCGAAGCAGAGCGTGGCGGAGTCGAAGGCGAGTTTCCAGAAGGTGCAGGAGCAGGTGGCCGACATCCAGACGCGCTCGGGGGTGCTGGCCCACAGCCTGGCCTCGCTCCGGGAACGCGTGCACGAGGCCCGAGCCAGGGCTTCGCTGATCGGGCTATCGGTGCGCAGCAAAGAGGGCGAGCGATGCGTCCGGGAGTACGGCATTGCCCTCGACCCCAGCCCGGCGCTCCGCTTGCACGTCAAGTACAGGCCCGCACTGCCCTCCGTCCCCGACTCCTTCATCCTGGGACTGCTGGACGGACGAAGGGTATGTCCCCGACCTTAGGTCTTTGTCCCTAACCTTAGGCCTTTGTCCTTAACCTTAGGCCTTTGTCCCTTACCTTAGGCCTTTGTCCCTAAGCGTAGGCATTTGTCTCTAAGCGTAGGCCTTTGTCTCTAACCTTAGGCCTTTGTCCCTAAGCATAAACATAGAACAGCCGTTGCAGAAAAAGGGATATTAGCAAAATTTTTGCGTGCTAACGCAAACGGACCAGTATGAACTAGGAGTAAAGGCCCTGGTTAATTCTTGTCCGTAAGCGTAGTCGCTTGTCCGTACGCAAAAACTCAGATCGGCGGATGTTGCAGAAAAAACAGCTTTTATTACAAACTGATTTGTGTGCAAGCTCGCCTATCAGATATTATCTAATATCATGGGTTCATTTGTAGCAGTTATTTTATACTTGCTTACCGACACTTATGATCTACTACGTAGTGTACAAGTTCACGGTTCATTGCTTGGCCGTAAGTCTATTCATTTGTCCGTAAGCTGACTCTGTTTCTAACTGACCAGAATCCTATTTTTTATATGTGAGATAGCCCAAATAGTGCCAAATAAGGTGGTTTACAGTTTGTCCTTTTGTCCTAGTGCTGAGTTAGGCCCGGTTCATAGTCGTCCTTGTCGTTGTCCCTATCATGTAATCCTTACGCGATTCGAACAAAACTACCTGGCCATATAAGCCAACATTTTGTATGAATAACGTTGGAGTCACTTGCAGATCGTATGCAAAAAATTAGCACAAACTCTCGCGTAAATTTTTCACAACAGCTGACCAAAATTTGTCCTTGTCCCTGTCCCTGTGTCCTTAAGGACAAGTATGAACCGGGCTTTAGGGACAAGTGTGGCTGTTGTGTTTGAGGCGGCGGAGTACGTGACGGTGGAGGTGGTGCGGCGTCAGATCCGTCTGGGCTGGAACCTGGGCGCCCGGCGAGAGTACCTGATCAACCCGCTGCGCATCGACGCATTTGCCAACAACGACACCGACTCCTGGTACCACATCGACGTGCAACGGTACGCACAAGGTCCCTGGGACAGTGTTCATTGACTAGGCAGAGAAAGGGTAGCTGGGGTTGAATTTCCTTGGTCTAGAAGCGCAATAGGAAGGGCTTTCGTATGTTTTTGGCTTAGGTCTTGATCTTTTGTGAGAGCCCGTTTCTAGTTAGTCCGAACCCATTCCCAAACGACCGCTGGACTAAGAGGATTTAAGTAAAATTGGCCGCCGAACTCTAGTATGTTTGGTTGAATCTGTTTTGTCTGACTATAAACAGCGTGCCAACAGTTCGCTTAGTCTTACCCCTACCTTACCTAAAAAAATACCCCCTCCCCTTTTTTGTACTATGTTGACCTATAAAAAACAGTCAGAAAAACCCCTAAATACCGGACCCCCCCTGAGTGTGGTGTGTGGTTGTTGAGGAAGGGGAAGTGGATGCAGCTGAACGTGAGCCAGTGGGGGGCGGACCCCCTGGCGGTGGGCTCGGGTTCCCAGGCCATCCTGCTGCTGCCGACCGGGGGGGCGCCGGAGTCCGTGGCTACCACCGGGAGGGACGAGGCCCAGATCTTCAACCACAACCGCGACAGGGCCATCCTCACCATCGGCATGCCACAGCTGTATCGCGTAAGCCACCCCCCTCCCCTCCCTTCCTCCCGGTCCACACTTGTCCCTGACACAGAGGAGACAATGTTACTGTTGATTCTAGTGGTATATTTGTGTCAGTTGAAGTACTACTCTTTGTCTGTTAGGAATTAATTGATAATTGACCCTAAGCCCGCATGATTCTAACTCATTGTTTGTGTATCCTGACTATAATTGACGTTCAGTGTTGAATGCTTATCTTCACTAAGCTGTTTGTCATGTGACCAATTTACTTAGGCCAACTTTGTACACACTGTAGCGTAGTCAAGGCATCTGCCCCCCCCCCTTGGACAAGTGTGGACCGCCCCCCCCCTCCTTTTGCCAGCCCCCACTGCACGGGTGTATGAGTTGTAGTTTGCGTATTTCCAGAACGCGGTGTTGGACTCCAAGAGCAGTCCGTCCATGAGCGGCGCCATCGGGGCCATTGTGATCAACGGGGAGCCAGTCCAGTTGCACGACTTCACCAAGGACCACGGGGGGTGCACTGGGACATTCAGGAGGTGGGCAAGAGTAGGGGGAGTTATGGAGCAGACAAGAGTACAGAGGACAGAATGGGGAAGGGTGGGTGTTATGGGGCGGACAAGAGTACAGACTCGATGATGGGGAACGGTGGTGGTATGGGGTAGACAAGAGTACAGGACGGGGAAAGTTGTGAGTTTTATCAGCGAAATAATATGCTTGATTTCTAACTCTCCGCTCTGATTCGGATCTTTTTCAGAATATTATCTGTGCTGTAATTTCAGCGAGGAAGATTTGCCGGCCAAGCAAGCGGGCACTCTGTTCCGAAACGGATACGCGCAGATTTCGGCGGCCAAGGACGTTTTCAATCCCACCGAGACCAAAGTCCAGCTCACCCTCTCCACCTACGCCGAGAACGGACTCATCTACTTCCGCGGAGATGCGGTGAGAAACCCAGGCGTCAAGAGTACATATTGGGAAGAGTATGACACTGCTGATGCCTTCAATTCGCTCATTTACGCAATTGCGCTATCCATTTGCGTATTCTGCGCACTTTAAGCCGTGCCGTTAAGCTATGAACGTAACAGAACTTAATTCGTTGCCTAATTCTGTACTCTACATTCTAATACGTACCTCACATACTCCACTAAGGTCCACTATTTTACACTAAATGGATGCAGAGCTATTATAGCCAACCACATGTCAACGTAATATGGTGTTGGCTTTGTTTAGGAGAACAAGGACTTTATCTCTGTGGAACTGTCCGGCGGCCGGTTCGTGCTCCAGTTCTATCTGGGCGGCAAGTCTCGTCTCCGTCTGCAGTCCGAGCAAGCCTACAACGACGGCGCAGTCCACTTTGTGCTCGTGGAGCGACAGGGAGTCAAGGGTCAGACACCTGCCTAGCTGGCTTGGGGTCTTATCCAAAATTGGATTAATTATCGGATTAGATTTAACTTTATTTCGTCAATAACGCAGCGTCAGTTAAACGTTATTTAGTGAAACTTGGCGCACACCAAGGTACTGTATGTGAGCCATGTGGGGCAAAATTTCAGTCGGCTATTTTCATTTTGTGCTGCGCTATTAGCAAATTTAGAGGGGACCTGATGTCGTTTTTTATCAGAAAACGTTTGGACAGGTGCGATCGGGATCGCCGTTGGCAAAAATGATCCAGACAGTTTGGTCCAGAGCGCTGACAAATAAGATTGTGTCTAATTGATACTGTTTAACTTCTGAATGGTCCTGACTGTATTTATCGCTGTAAAGTTGCATTATATTGAGTCTTGGATATTCAAACAGCGCGTATACGTATTAAGACAAAGTCGATTTGTACTTACGGTCGCAATATTAGCAAAAAATTCACAATCAAAAAATAAATTAGCAGTGTGATTTTTCAAGCCGAACAGACAAGCGGTTGTAAGGATAAATCGTTCTTACACTTACTTTTTTCAAATTTCTAGATACAGGAAGGGAATTTCTAAACATTTTTTTATTTTTTCAGCCACGCTGAGCGTCGACGGCACAGATTCAAAGGAGAAGACTGCCCCGGGGAATTTGTCGGGCCTGAATGTGCGCGGATCGGACCATTATGTCGGTGGCGTCCCAGAGACTTTCGATACTGAGCCGTAAGCTTGCTCTTGCCTGTAAACTCAAGGTAGATCGTCTAGCGCTGAGAACACAGAGAGACCAACTTTCCAAGGATAAAATTTAGTGACTCAGTAAGCGAATAAAAGTTTGTAGTCAAGTCTAAATAGCATAGCTACATTGCTATAAATTCACGATTTCTATAATAATTTCGATGATCTGCTAACTTTATTTCTAAAGCACTATTTAAATTAAGTTATCTTGGGAAAAATGTTGAAACTGTGGCAGAACTCAGAAGACACGGGTGTAGAGTCATAGCTAGACTAAAGTCTGACCAAAAAATGTTGAACTCTAAGGGTGGATTTCACCATGGTGGTGAAATCCACCCTAAAACAAAACATGTGATTTCATTACGAAAAGAACAAATTCCAGCCATCAAGGGTACAACGAGTATTAGCACGTGTTATTTCAGCTGGAAAGGCTTCTCGATCAACTGGGTTGGCTTCTACGGGTGCATCAGCCGGGTGGAGCTGATCTACGGGGCCGTGCTGAAACTCAACGAGGCCCACAAATCCGCCAACATTCAGCAGGGCTGCCAGAGGGACACTGAAAAGGTATAGACCACAATGGCCTTATGATCACACAGGTTGTCCGTTTGGCCCTATTCTGTTTCCTCCTATTCGAGGGGGAGTCCCACCTTCCGGATATACCCCGTAACGTCCCCCAAACGTGCCCCTGAGAGCTGTGCCAAGGGTTGGGTTCGGGGTCCGCCATTTCCTGAGTCGGTCCGTCTAGGTGGCGGGGCACGATGTCAGCCAGTATTCTATCGAGTCCTGGCCGCCAAATTTGCAGCGACTGTCACCCGCCTTCCCTATTCCTCGCGTCATACATGTAACGGGGTCAAAATTTTGGGGGGCCTTTCCGGCCAAATTTTGGGGACTCTCCCTCTCCCCCCCTGATCGACTAAAAATACCCTCAATTTTGCGAAATTTTGTAAACTTTTCCCAAAAAAGTGCCATTTTTACTAAACTTTGCCCGAATTTTCGGGTCCCTCCCCCCCTCGGTCCCTCGATTTGGGGGGGGAGGTCCCCCTCATACATGTACGCCTCGGGCTGTCCCTCTGTTTCCTCTGCTGATATGTTTGAGTTGATTTCAGGAGGGCCTTTTGGTGCCCCTGGACCGTCGCGTGGGTCTGTTCGGGCGGGGCTACGTGAAGCTAGGCGGCCTGGAGCTAGGCCCCAAGAGCACGCTGTCGCTCAACTTCCGCTCCTTCAACCCGGACGCCCTGCTGCTGCACCAGACGGACACCGTGCTCCGGGCCGTCCGGGACGCGGACAAGAGCTACCTGTCGCTGGTGCTGGACGAGGGACGCGTCCGGGCGCTGCTGGGGCGGGGACAGCAGAGTCTGGACCTGAGCACGCAGCGCAGCTACAACGACGGCTGGTTCCACACACTGCTGCTGCAGAGGAATGGATACACGTCAGTGCTCACTGGCTATGTGGCCAAGAGTACATCATATGACACTCTTTCACGCTCTAGCTCTAGCACACAGGGTTGTTGCTGTGGCCAAGAGTACACACCAATTCTTCCTGATGATGTACTCTTGCTGTGTTCTGGTCCAGCTGATGTAAGGTAGTTGCTGTGGCCCAGAGTACATACCAATTCTTCCTTATGCTGTACTCTTGCTATAGGTATACGCTGCACGTGGACGACGAGCTGGGCGGGAGCGGGAAGCTGGACGTGGACGGCTCGCTGGGGTCGTGGAGCGGGAAGCTGTATCTCGGGGGCTTCGGGGACCTGACGCCGCCCAAGGTTGAACTCGTGCTCAAGGAGCCCCTCACTGGCTGTCTCTCTGAACTATACCTAGACTATCAGTAAGACAATGGTCTTTGGCGAAAGAGCACAGGTGGAATGCAGATAGTCAGTTTTAGAGACTAGCTAGCATCTGAGCCAATTTGTAATTTATGCTGTTTAGTGTGATATTCACGAATTTGCTCCAGATATTAACTAGCTAATACTGCTTTCATTCATCCCTATGTAGGTGTACGCTACTTTAAGTAGGATCACTTGGCTAGTAGAGGTCCTGAGAGGAACTAAACAATGTGTCCGTGATTAGTACCAACTGATAACTTACTTTTAGACAAGAGTATACAATGGCAATTTAACCGATTATCTTGTTATGTGCTCCTGGTTATTTATAACGCTAGCGGTAACAAGTATGCGGAGTGGAGTATGTAAGCAGCCGGGTGTTAGGCTCGATTCATACTCACAGCCGTATGTCCGTTCAGCCGGCAGAATTACGAAATAATCACGCCACCAGCTGCACTGGCTGTTACGTTTCAGACTGGTCAAACTGATTCCCGAGCAGCTGATGCACGCCACCGTGGGCAGCTGTCCGGAACTCAAACGACCGCCCGGGCATGTCGGTCAGTGGGAGAGCTGGGGTCACGTGACTCCTGTATTGCGTATTCAGGACAGAGCTTATTCAGACTGGCTGAATGTCTGAATCAGACCAGATTCGCTGGCTGGCGGGACAGTGTTGTTTAAAAGTGACCTGTCTGATTATAGCGTGGTTCACACTTTGTCCATATTCTTGTCTGTCCGCATTTGTCCGTAAGCCAATGGACAACACTGAGATAGAATCATACGTGAGCGTAGGGGGGGATTGCACCCGCCCCAACGGTACCCCGCTGTACCAGATCGGTTATCACCCCCCCCCTAACTCCTCCTCCCCAGATTTTCTCAGCTGCAAGTTTGTGGATAGAATTATGATTTTTTTTTGAAAACATCGGCTCAAGGGGCTAGCTCTATTACGTGAAATCGACCATGACAAGCTGTGATACTTCGTAGCTGATGAGAATTCTTGCTTACGAACAAACGCACACGCTTACGGACAAGTATGAACCGGGTGGAAGACATTCAGACGGTCTGCTTAAGCTCAGTTTAAAGCCTAGTTCATAGTAATGCGGAACTGTCCGTAGTTGTCCGTGTCCGTGTCCGGAAGGTTGTCCGTAACATTTGTCCGTGTCCGTGTCCGTCAGCAGCATTAATTCATACTGCTTCAGACACTCTACGGACAATGCGTATGCATATAAAATAACACCAACAACTTTTCTGCGCAACAGACGAGTGTGTGAACGCAAGTTTTGAAAAATCAATAAAAACGTTCTACAACAGCGTTTTTTTTTTGGGCCAAAGTGGTGGCCATGGCCACTAAAATTATGGATTGGCCACTAAAAATTTTGGGCTGGTGGCCAATCTGGCCACCAAAAAGTGAAGTTTAAAATGAAGAATGTGTTTCAAAATCAGAAAAATCGCCCGGCTTCTGGGGGCTCTCGCCCCCAGACCCCCATGCAGGTTATCAATACATGCAATGTATGCTGCACAATCTTGACTCTTGAGGTTTAATGCTTATACGCACTGTCCTCTGAGTGTGCTCCATTGTACCACGCTAGTTATTTCAGTTTCGTTAACAGACAGCAATAGCAATGTTTTGTTGTAAATATTTTGTTGATTTTTAGTCATTGACTTGAAAATCGCGGACTTCTACCCCCTCCCCCCCCCCCATTATATTCCCAAACTTTCCCCCCCCCCCCCCCTTTAATACCAAATCCCCACACCCTAAAGGGGGGGGAGCTATCTGATTAAGAGAATTTCGGGTTCTGCCATTTTCTCAAATTGACACGCAATGAGCACGCGCAAAGGCGCATCTCACATGTAAAAAATGGAAGCCAAAGGTTCTATTAAAAATTAAATTGTACGGGTAAATCATAGAGCAACACAACAGCTGTTTTGTGGCGAGAAAGGGGACTTTTATATACTATATACTCAATATCAGGGGGGGATCTAGAATTTTTCCTCGAGTGAAATTGCACACAAGGGTCCCCCCTTTGTTTTTTATTGCCCGGCCGAAAAAATTTCCGATACTGTACGTCTTTAGTCGACCAAAATTGTCCTAAAAACGAAAAATTCTTCAAATTATTTCCCGGGGGCTGCCGCCCCCATAACTTTGCAACGTTGTGGTTTGCCATTTCTTATTATTGTCCTTCATCAAAGCCGATGCATATGTATGTATATACACGAGTGTACATTATGCTGCATTTACTTGTGTAATACACTGTCTGATGTGACGCTCCTATCTTTTGTTTTAAATTCTGTCGGTAAAAATTTCTGATACGTCTCCAGTTGACCAAATTCGGTTTAAAAATTTGAAAAATCGCCAATGTTTTTTCTGGGGGCTGACGCCCCCAGACCCATGCAACTTTGCGGCTGAGTGATCCTACGTTTCTCATGCGAATTTAAGTGTGAAAATTGCTAAAAAGCCCATTTTAAATCATTACAAAAAATCGAAAAGTCATTCACCCTAGAATTTTTTTTCTAGGTACGCCACTGGTATATAATGTGTACATGAATACATACACAGTTTACTTACTTAATATAATATACACTATTATGTATCGTTTTAGCTGTTTTGCCATTGCAAAAACGACATTTTAGTGAATTCGTGGTTTGTAATGTCAAAAAACTTCGTAAATTTTCCAAATTTCCTAGCTTCTGGAAGTTGGACGGCCTCTGAGTTAGATAATTTTCAGTGATTTTAACTCAGTAAATTTTTAACGCATCTTTCAAATTGGCCACTAAATTTTTGCATTGGCCACTAAAATTTTGGGTCTAGTGGCCAGCTGGCCACCAAGAAAAAAATGAAAAAATAAACCCTGTTCTACAAGCATAAAAGGCAAGCTGTTAAGCGAAAATTACGACAAATTTCCCATTTTTTACTATGCGCAGAGGAATTTAATGTGCACGCACGTACACGTGACTGTAAAGGCTACAATCTGATTGGCTAATTGCTTACGGACACGGACAAAAGTTGAATTAAACTTGACTTCCGGACATCCGGACAGCCCTTACGGACACTCACGGACAATTTCTTACGGACATCCGGACAACTGTGAATCAAACTACTCTTACAGACACGGACACGGACTCGGACACGGACAGCCCTTACGGACAACTATGAACCGGGCTTAAAGAGGAGAGCCTTTGATTAAGTTTACGTAGCAGTTTTATTTTTTGGGTTTGTTTTTGTAGCCGGAAAGCGTCGTGCTTGCTAAGAGAAGTTGAATGCTTTTTAGCACATAATTTTCTATATAGTGGAACCCTGATTTTAGCAGTCAAATACTTTTTGCGTTTGAATCGTATTAATAATAGATATTCCAGTGGTAAAAGTGCCGATTAATTTTGCGTGGAATGCGCAGTGACGTAAATTTTGAATGGATCGTTCGATAGTGATTTTATGTGGAGTCGTCTTGTGCGTTGCATTAACTGTGTGTTATTTTTTGTGTTGTGCAATTTTTTAAGACGTGTCAGTCGTAGCGTTTGAAACAATTGCTTTTGGATAATAATTATGAGTTATTTTTTAGACTTTTGCTTTTTTGTCACCGAAATGCCTTTTGCTTTGCGGCAGCTTGCGAAAGCTTCCAGCACACCTTTTCCACAGACGAACGAGCACACGCAAACAGACAGCCGCACTGAGCAATTTTTTAGAATCTATGATCTAGTGAAATCATTACTTGCAGTTTTTCCTGTGCAAAACAATCGCAATATAATTGACCTTTCTAATTTAAAAAGTTAATTTTTTTGCAGAATTTTATATTGAATATATTATCCGTAAACATAACTCGTCCAAATCAGTACAATTCAAAGAGTGCACTCAAATATTTAAGTGTTTAGTCACAAAAAGCGACTTATTTAGTTGTCATGGACTAAAGAGTCCAAGTTCCTTTCTGAAGATCCAGCTTACTTCTGATTTAGATATGTCTTAGTTCTGATTCAGATGTCTTACTTCTGATTCAGATGTCTTAGTTCATAAATCTTAACTCTTATTTCTGAAGAGCCTGTGGCTTTGGCAGCACGTGCTTGGTGTGGTGTTTAGAGCGCCTGCTTGCGGACAGCCGTGCGGCGAGTCTCACTGGCGGACCCCCCCGGCACCCCCTCCTGCCCCCAGTCCCCCTGCCCCCGACGACCACAGGTGATCACACAAACACTTCCCCCCCTCACTGACAAAACGGATTTTAGATTGATTTGATTCTTGTCGGCTTGCCACAATTTGCTTGTTTATATCATTTCAAAATGTGACTGGTGTCAATGTTCTGTTCTCTAGCTTTCAGTTCTGGCACTGTCGCCATTATGTTGTTTTTACAATGGTTCGTTTTTGACTCGTGAAGTTTAGGTGGTGTTGTGTTTTTAGTTTTCATTTTCTAGTTTTTAGCGGCTCTCGCAGTCAGCAGCACTGAGCGCTTCACAAACTGATTGACTGCACAGCTAAGCTGAGCTGTGTTATGCCAGCAAAATATAGTTTAGCCAATCAAAATGCTGTGTTCGTGATTCTGAACCAATCAGATTCGCTGAACCGTCCTTTCGACCTATGTCGTTGCTTTTGAGTGTGTAGTGAATTGACTGTATTGTTACGTAATCAAACTCAGGTCAGTCTTGCAGTCTATCGGCTTTAAGGGCTGCATTTTTCGAAATTAAAGTTCTCCGTTGAGTCTGAATGTTATCAATTGGTGAGTCATAATAGTTAGTGTAGGTCAAGAAAATTGCTACGTTTAGCGGAGAACTTTTTTCGAAAACTGTAGTCCATGTGTCTACACAGTAATTGTGCGGAATGCGCTTGCTTTGCTGATATTATTTGCCGAATCAGTAACCAACTCCCATCCAACCCTTCCTCCCCTTTCGTTTTAATTGAGCTTTGTCTTTATTTTTCACAGGACCAAAAGCAACTACAAGCAGTTCTACAAGTCTGGAGGTCACAACACCTCTGCCTGTGGAAACGAGCACTACTACTTCAACTACTACGACTACAACCACCACCACTACTACTACAAGTGCTAGTACTACTAGTACTACAACTACAACTCCACTACCGCCTGTAAGCTTACTCTCTACTATGCAAACTATATAGTATGTTGAGACTAGGTAGTTTTCAACTAACAAAGCAAGGGCAGAATGTGTCAGTGTTTTAGGCCAAGTGCGTGTCCGTCCCCTAGCTGCGTCAGTGTTTTAGGCCAAGTGCGTGTCCGTCCCCTGGACTGCGTCAGTGTTTTAGGCGAAGTGCGTGTCCGTCTCCTGGACTGCGTCAGTGTTTTAGGCCAAGTGCGTGTCCGTCTCCTGGACTGCGTCAGTTTTTTAGGCCAAGTGCGTGTCCGTCTCCTGGACTGCGTCAGTGTTTTAGGCCAAGTGCGTGTCCGTCCCCTGGACTGCGTCAGTGTTTTAGGCCAAGTGCGTGTCCGTCCCCTGGACTGCGTCAGTGTTTTAGGCCAAGTGCGTGTCCGTCCCCTGGACTGCGTCAGTGTTTTAGGCCAAGTGCGTGTCCGTCCCCTGGACTGCGGTGTACGCGGCGGCCGACTACAGTCTCTCCAAGCACAGTTTCACCAAGGTCCTGCTGAAGCCACCGAAGCGACGCAGACAGCACTCGGACGTAGACCTGGGCACGGGCAAGGCTGGACGCGGCTATCAGCGACGGTAAGGTACTTGAGTGACTGTGGGTGGGGTTTGACGCAGTTGTGTGCAGACTTTACTCGTTTGTATCTGTGCCGTTTACGGACATGACTGAGTGCTAGTCCTTTGACTTGTCCTTTTAGGTTCAAGCTGTCCCTGGAGTTCCGTCCGACGGCGGACGAGGGCGTGCTGTTCGGCTGGGGCAGCAAGAACTGGCAGCAGTACGTCGGGGCGGCCATGCGGGATGGCTTTCTGGCCGTCTACGTGCAGGGCCATCGCGGCAAGGCCACCGAGCAGAGGACCCAGCGACGGTTCCTGCTCAACAAGTGGCACAAGGCTAGTCACTGCTCACTCTACCTCTAGTAGTCCTTAGGGATTTAATTCTTGAACTGCATCAAACTGAATAGATTACAGCTGGTTAATTACTTATCTGAAGGTTGATTTCAAAGCTAGATTTGCCATTTTTTGGACTAAACTATAGGTTTTGTTTGTAGATAAGACCGTGTATGGCACGTTACGTGTGCTTTACAAACTATATACTAAATTTGTATTATCAAATTTATCTTCTAGTTCGTTTAGAACACACTAGGAATATTGCACCCAGACCCACATTGCTTCGCGCATCTATGTCCATGAGTGCTGTTTGACGTCTGTGTTGTTACAGCTGGTGATCGAGAAGGATGATCGATCTCTGTATCTGACCATCGACGGGCACGGCATCACGCTTGACAAAGTCCCCCGCAAGATCTCCCTCAAGCCGCGTCTCTACGCCGGGGGGCTGCCCATCAAGCTGTACCAGCAATTCTCATGGGCAAGTTTCCATGGCAACTCTAGGGTCGGGTTATACTCTTGTCCTTGGTTATAGCCTATTCATAGCTGAGGGGTAGTCTTATTCTTCAGAATTTTGTCAGTAATATTTGGGAGTCAAGTTTTGTGTCTAAAACTGTAGCCCGGTTTATCATACTCGTCCTTAAGGACACATGGACAACGACACACTTCGCTCAGCTGCTGTGAAAATTTGACCAAAGTTTTTGCAATACATTTTTCCTGAGCAAGATCTCAACTTCATTCATGCAAAAAACTGACCAGCTTAGGCCAAGCGGTTTTTCAGGACTTGCTTAGGGCCAAAAGGACACGGACAAGGACAAGTGTGAACCGGGCTTCGGATTCAGACTCTAGTTTTCCCAAGGCAATAGGGCTGACTGCCAGTATATATCATATTTAAATTTTTTCCAAGCATCAAAATATCAAAAGTCTATGTTGTATTCAAATTATTTGATTTCATATTTATATCATATTTAAATTTTTTCGAAATATCAAAAGAATTTTATTTAATTTCCAAGTATCATATTTATTATTTATATCATATTTAAATTATTTTGCGGTATCAAAACAGCAGTACTGACTTATGGCTGAATCAGACGCTGGTGGTTCTGACTGAGAGGAGTGATTTCAGGCTGAGCGGAGTTTCAGTGGCTGCATTCGCGAGCTGCGTCTGGGCGGGCGGCTGTACGAGCTGACCCCCGGGGTCCAGGAGGACTACTCCACCATGCCCTGCTTCCAGGACCAGGGCCCGGGACTCTTCCTGCCCGGAAACGGATACGTCCTTTACGGTACTCGTCACTTCCCTCCCTAAATAGCAGTGGCTCATAGTGCGATTAGTAGTGGCTTTTCCTTGACGACAACCATATGTGGCTCCAAGCAAATTAGTATCGTTGCTCAGACTTGGTTAGATTTCAGAAGTGCTGATGTTTGGAAGGCTATTGCTAATTTCTCAAGTCATATGAAGTCTTATAGTGATCGTAATCGTTGGGGTTCTCGTTATCAAGACTCAGCTAATTTGATTTCAGCTAGCCTGTATTTGTGAATCTCACTAGTTTTTGTCCGAATAAGACAGGGGCCGTCTGAATGTCATACAACTGGTCTCTGACCTCAGAACTGTCAGCCTAAGTGCTCTCTATTAGCGTGGGGAGCAAGTCGGTATTGCAGATAACAATAAGGGTGGATACTAACAGCCATATTATGTCTGTTTAGCCGGCAAATTATTGTGAAATATTACACCATGGTTTATATGTTTCAGAAGAGGCGATCGGTGAGGGCGCAGAGAGTCTGGACGTGTCCTTTTTGCTGCGCACCGGGGAGTCCGACGGGCTACTGGCCACCACACAGCAGAGCACCATTCAGACCACCCTCGCCCTGCAGAACGGACGGGTAAGCCAAGGCCACCCACAATACTTCTCGCCTTGTGTCACTTGTCTTCCAGACTGAATGCGGTCTGTTACAATAGGTTTTCTGTGCAACGCAGCTCAATAGAGCTTATAGCTGGGGTAGGAATCGTGCATAAAGCTAGTCTACTGTTGTGTGTGTCATTTCTGTACGCAATACGTAAGCTGGAATGTTCCCCGTAGACTGCGCTCAACAAGACGAACTAAGACAGCCTTTTTTGCATTCCAGCGCTAGGGGTGTCAGTTTTGTCTTGAAGACCGATTTGCGTCTGTTTAAAGTCCGATTCATACTTGTCCTTCAAAACAGCAACAGGGACAAACTTTGATCAGCTGCTTTGAAAATTGACGAAAGAGAGTTGGCTAATTTTTGCTTTGCTGACTTATCTTGCTTCGAACGCTGTTCATACCAAAAATTGCCACAGGTTGGCCTTATAGTTTTCTTGCAATGCCTCGGGGGCTCAACGACAGAGACAAGGGGCCAATTCCTTTACCGGATACACTGGACTTATTTCAGCCTAATTTTCAAACCGTTTAGTCCGATTATAATTAACCCTTTAATCTGGTAAAGGAATATGCCCAAGGACAAGGACGAGTGTGAATGTGTGAGTAAAGTCTGACCACTGAGACCCACCAGAGAGAGCCTGTGTTGTTTTAGGTGTACTTCGAGCTGGGCGGTGTGCGCGTGTGGTCTGGGGCGGCGGTGTGCGACAGTGGGTGGCACGAGGTGCGCCTGCTGCTGGAGTCCCGGGCTAGCGGTCTACTGGTCAGCCTCGCCCTCGACCAACGACCCCCTGTCAACCGCACCCTCCCACTCAACTTCCAATTCCCACACTCCCCCCTTTACTTCGGGGGACTGCCCGGTCAGTTCACATACTCGATATATACTTACTCGGTCTGATAGTGCGATATCAGTCTGGTTGTAGCTAAAGGGAGAGAATATTCCAGTTGGATTAGATTAAATTTACAGTAACCTAGTGCAGAAGTAAAACGTTCTGTCAGCAAGTATATAGGGTGGGTTATTAGAGTCAGTCAACCCAGTGGTGGAATCTCATTGTAAACTTTGTCCATTGTATTTGCATAACTGCTGGTTTATTTGAGTTAATTGAAGTAGATTGACTTCAGCAACCCAGTGCAAAAGTGGCACAGAGTTAAAGAACTCACTCTTGCGGAGTAAAAACCAACTGTCATAGTCTACCGGTTACCGGACTACTCCAACTCATAATGTTCTGCTTGCCCATATCACGAGTACATAATAGTGACTCACTTCCATGCAGAGTGGGACACTATTATGTGCTCTTGCCCATGTTTTCAGGTCGTCGAGTGTACGAGCTGGGTCTCAAGCCACTGACGGGCTGTCTGAGCGAGATCACCGTGAACGGACGCCCGCTGAACCGCACCACGGCCCAGACCCACAACGTGCTCGACTCCTGCCCACAGCAGAGCGTATAGAGCCACACTTGGACATAAGCTTGGGTCTTGAAGGTGTACTCTTGGTTCTATCGAAAGAAAGGCTTTGGAACAGATGTTCTAGGTTGGCTGATTGGATGTTCGGACTGTGGTCGCTCCAACTTAAAATCTCAGTGCCATTGTTGAAATTATAATTGTAAATCGAAAATCAGGTGATGGAATGAAATTGAATATTAAATTCATTGCGAAGCAGATTTCAATTTTTTCAGATTGTTAAATTTTTCCAATACTTTAATAATTTGCTGCAGCTAGCCCCGGGTTTGGACAGGGCCTCAAAATAGAGTTTTATCTGTTTTTTAATCATAGTACTGGAATGTTTTGGGTTGCTGATTAACGTTGATACCGTAAGCAATTTTTTATTGGCCAACGAGAGTCCGTATAACGTACTCTTGGTATAACTTAGTTGCGTCTTTTTTCTGTTTGACGCGCATTTCTGTTGGCTGAAACCGGCCAACTAGTGAAAATAAATATCAAACTGTTGTGTATTTTTAAAAATCTGTCAGTTTTGTCCAGTATTCGACCCTACTGTTCGTGTAGGGGCCTATAAACGCTAGGGACAAGGATGGGCATGCGCAGTAGCGAAAAGTTTCAACCAGGCATTACATGGAATCAAACATGTTTGGTTTGGTTTCTTTTTAATTCTGGCATTTTGTTATATAGTTGCTGTTTTTGTTTATGAGCCCATTTATCTAGCTCACTAAGCGAATTTAATATCTTAGTTCGACTCGTACGTAAAATGCGTCCCGCATAACTTTACTTGTTGAAGTTTGTTGTTGATTACAAATTTTATCTTTTGTACTGTTGTTGTTGTCTTTGTTATTACTTTTACTGTTTTTACATGCAATGTATAGTTCTTTCGCTTTGTCTTGTAATGATGTTTTTGGTGTTGTATTTGATTTTTGTAGTCCTCACGTGACTCACGATTATTTTTGTTGGATTAAGAAAGTTTTTAGGCGCTGCAGAATTTTATCACAAATTATGTGTCTTTGACTATTAATTGACTATTTTAATCTTTGACTATTTTATTTAATATTTCTTTTTTTGCTTAATTATGAAGGCTATTTTGTTATATACTCTACTACTCGCCTGAATTCCTTGTTGACCAATTTCTGCCTTTGATTTCACAAGCACATTCTTCTATTTTGAATGAGGAATGGAAATGTGACATGGTTAAAACAACGCAAAAAAAAACAAAAAAAAAAACCCCCCCCCCTATGCTGCTTTGATTAATAAATGGTGATTTGTGAAGGCGCAGGTGACAATTGTCTTTGGTCGTCTGCCCTCTCCAAAACCTGAACCAAAACCAGACTAGCTTTCAGGGAACAATCCCAAGAGACTTCGACAGTCTTTGAACAGATGGATTTCGTGACCGTAACGTATCGCGGTTACCAAACATGACCGTATGCAAACTATGGCGCCGTTGACAAATCCATCAGCCAGTTAGATTTTAGCTCCGTGGCCTGAATCAAACTGCCAAAATCTCATGGGGTAAATGATTATTACGATCTGATTGGCTTTTTTATTACACGTTTCAATTGGCTAAGTTACAGGAGCTTGGCTAGCTACTAGAGATCGGCCGCTAAGCCAAGTGTCGGCCCCGGGCCGGCCCGGGACCGCAGCCATTTTGACCGGGCCGGGCCCGGCATCGGCCCGGGGCCGCGTGGCAGCGGGCCGGCCCGGGGCCGTTGCAGTCGTCCCGGTCAGCCCGAACCGGCCCGCTGTTTGCCGGGAATCGGCCCGGGGCCGGCCCGGTCGGCCCGGTCGTCCCTTGTTGGCTTGATCAGTCATAAAGCCTGCTAAAATCCAAGAACGACTGTAGCACACTAATAATTTACATACAACTGTAACCTTTTAGATTACAAACACAAAGCTGCCCCTTAAAGTAGCAGTGTTATTCCCCAGCTGTTGCTTTGATAAGTTAGCGCGAGCTCTTGGGCCTCGCTTGCTGTGGAATGAATAAATGAATAGGTAGCATGACTTTCTATATCTCACGTTCATAGTTTTAGTGTGACAGCGGCGGTCAACTTACATGAAGATCCCAGATTATTTTGTGTTTCAACTGACGTTTCAACTGTAAAAAATTGATGTTAAGCGTCAGACGCTGAAACTGAACGCTAAAAAAGCTGAAACCTGAATCAGTTTTGTTGTAGGTGGGCGTGGGGTGTACCCCACCTATGAAATCAATAAACTTAAGTCTCAGCTTAGGCGTTTACAAAAGGCTTCAACTGCACTAATCTTCACATTGTTGCAGCACACTTGAGTCAAATTAATGTAAGCCCACGCTAAGTATCGTTAGTTTTAGTTCCCGCTCACTGCACTTTAATACATTTATATTAAACTGAAGGCAATGCTCGCTAGTTGCCGTGAAGACCAGTTGCTTTACGGGGGTTTGTTAGCGACGTCCATTATGTATGTATAACTTCATTTGATTGGTTCGAGGCTGAAGCTCCACCCAGCGGCCCGGGCCCGGCCGGCCCGGTCGGCCCGGGGCCGGCACGCTGCCACGCGGCCCCGGGCCGGTGGCTAGTCGCGGGCCGCAGTGCAGCCGGGCCAGGCCCGGGCCGGGCCGTCTGATTAAGCGTCGGCCCCGGGCTGACCCGGGGCCGGCCCGGCCCGGTCGGCCCGGTCGGCCCGCGGCCCGCCACCGGCCCGGGCCGATCTCTACTAGATACGCTACAAAAGCTGTTCAGTTGCTGATGCATACTTATAGCCGTATGTCCGTATAGCCGGCAAAATTGCGAAATAATCACGCCACAATCTAATCTTATGCACTAATTGTGGCGTGACTAATTCGTAATTCTGCCGGCTATACGGAAATACGGCTATATAAGTTTGAATCGAGGGAGGTAAGGGTGAGCTACCCAGTTCAAAATCAAAGTTGTCCAACTTTGCTTACTTTCACATATGTAACTCCCCCATGGCACCTCTACCTACCTACCTCAAACAAGAACATTTTTAAGCTTGAAGGTGCACTTTTAGTTTAATGCTTTTGTCAGTTTATTTGCATAGACAAAAGTGCACAAAAATCCGATAAGTAGCCGTTAGTTGGACAGGTCTAGCACAAACAAAATAGGGCCAATCAAACCGAAACTCGGTATAGTACCAATCCACATGTGTGCGCAAATATAATCCGGATTTCTGATATGTACTTTCAATTTAAAATCGATGGCAACAAGGTAAACAAGCCCAATCTGCGGCAAAACCTTCAGTAAGTAGCAAGCATCACTTTTGTTTTAAGTAAGATGACCAGTGACTCAGCTAAAACCTGTTGTACAGCAATTAATATCTTACTCCAAAATGTGTAAGCAAAAGAATGACGCAGTTTTTTTCTCAAAACAAATTGTGTTACAACACATTTTCATGAGTTAGGAGTTGTTACATAGTGAAACCTAAGGCTGTCAGTATTCCAGAGGAAACATTAAACGCCGCCGTTACTTGTGATCGTATTGATTCAAAATTCAAGAGCTGCAATAATCAGTTAAATTTTTCAACTTAATTGCTTGTGTTCAAGTATATTCCAAATTAAACAAAGCAGCCACTAAATTCGGAAACAGCATTGCGTTCATAAGTTAAAGGACTACGCTACTACAGGTTAGGGTTGCGAAATTTAAAATTTGTAAAATGTAAAATAATGCAATATAAGGTTATACTATATAGGATGAATATAACGCAAAAACCAGACTCACTGGAAAAAGCAAATTTTGCATCAATTTAAAAGAGAATTCCGAATTCTGGGATCGAACCAGAAACATTTAGATCTTGAGTCTAACACACTCTCAACTGAGCTATTCCGGCTTAAAGAATAAACATTAACGTCTGCGAGACAAATACTACTGAAGATTACAAGCGTAAGAGAACATAAATTTTTGTGTTTCAGCCTGATTAAAATTATGCTTCATGGATAACAATTCGTTAATCAATGTTTTAAGAATGTTGAAACAAGTTTCGTGCAGCAATGTTTGCTGAGTCAGTATTATTGTAAATTATACTGAAAGCATGAGTCCGACACACTCTTCCTATCAACTCATTCAGTAATTGGGGTAAGAACGAAGTGGTTAGCTCAGACGGCAGGGATTTGGCTTGCCAATCTGAAAACGGACGATTCTAT
>JASANF010009258.1:0-14810 GCA_030248245.1 Trissonchulus sp. WLG1_4
GGGGGTGCACAATTGGCCCAAGTCCTTAATATTACACAAACTAGGCTGTTGCCTGTTTTCGATAACAGCTATAAACCAGTAATTCCTAAAATTCCCACGGAAATAAGTCAAATCTGGCTAATAGACTCCAAGTCAAAGATTTACATCAACGATTATATTAAGCTTTTTTGTGTTGTAGTTTTTGTAGTGTTTTTTCTTTTCTTTCCAGTAGTCGCCAGTCCTAAATCCGAGCCGGTCCGCAAGGAATCAGAAATCCAGCCTGACGAAGTTTTGGCAGTGGAAGAGTTATACGGGGAGGGCCGGCAGCCGTGGTCCATACCCCAACTGCCCCCTTTCTACTCGAACCAAAAAGGTCACCTCATCGCCGAGTGGCGAAAATACCCTTTCCGTAATCACTACCAAACGAAACTCAGACTGATGGCGGAAGGGGTGGTGCCAGACTTTCATGCAGACAGCGTTAAGCAGTGGAAGGAAAATAAAGAGAGAGAAATGGACAGTGGACAAATGCAGATTCCGGAGGGACTGGGGTTGTCCGGAATTTTTCGGGAAGGACGAACGGAGGATTAAAATCCGTTTAATCTGGTCCGAATTTCTGAGCAACTGATTTGAATTACTCGAGTTGGTCTGTTACAGCTGCGGAACTAATGGCGGATTATTGAAGTCTTAATTCTACTTCGGCAAGAAAACCTATGGATATGGAAGGATTTTTGATATGCATTGAAGATTGAAATTGCATGCCTGTAAAATTTGAATTTGACATGTAATAGAGTTGATTAATGTGTCGTGATTCTAGCAGCTACTCGCAGTAAATTTGATGGCTAAATTATGTTTCTTTAATTTTTTGTAATCAATTCACAAGTTTTGTTTTGTCTAAGTATTAAACACTTTTTGGTCAGACTTTAGTAAATTTTAATATTTTCGTTAGCTAGTTACGGATTTTTTATTACATAGATCTAGTCAGCATACAAATTTTACAGGTAGCTGTCATAATTAGATAGAGGACCTAGTCTGTTATACCATTATGGTTGTACTGTATAACGGTTGAATTGTGTATAAAAGTCTATCGAATATCGATAAATAAAATATAAAAGCTTTAGAAGTTTTGTGTTGCCCCTTTTACTTAGCTGCCGTCTACTACAAAATGACGAACAGTAGTTGCCAATGAGTGATTATTTCTTCAATTTTTTAGAAAAACTGTATTATAGTCTGGTTTCACGTAGTTTATATGTGTGGTCTAAGAAGCAAAACAAACGCTTGTTTGCTTTAACAGCTGACGTAGGACTTTATTGTTTAAATTTTAAGCAAACTTATCTTTTTAATAACCAGTTACCGGTAATCTGTATAATGTACTGATAAGCCAGTGATTGTTCCCAGATTTTGCACCAATTAGATATTGGAGTTACTTTTTTAAGGGTTTTGTTAATTTTTATTCCTGTTCTATTTGTCCTATTTTGGGACTTAATATGTTGCTTATAAGTTTTGTAAGAGACTAGTATCTGCACTATGTGAGCTTTAGTCAAGTCTTAGATGATTGCCTATAATTTTATTGAAGTTTAATTGTATTTCTTAAATTTAATGAGTAATCTAACAACAAGAATACAAGATTAGTTTAAGTCCTAAGTCTTTTTCTATTGTCTGAAACTCTGAAGTAGCTCATAGTGTTTCCAGTGTCCGAACACATTCAAGACACTAGCTTTTTATCCAACCATTCAGTTATATTTAGTTTATGTTACCACTTTTTGTTTGTTGTTTATGCAGATGCTGTTTCTTTAAAACCTATTTTCGAAACCCGGAACGGAAAGAAAAACCGTCTTTTGGAAACTTTAACAATACGTATATATTTGTTCGCTAGTACATTGCATTGTGTAGGTAAAAATCGAAGCCCGTGTTTTTCACTGTGACAGAACAACAAGGTTTTCCAGCAACACAATGTCTACAATAGAATCAATGCTAATTTTGCAAAAATATATAATTTCTGGTTATTACGAGGTATTTTATAGACAGTTTTACAAAATCAAAAACTGCTAACTCGGTTTTTGATTTTGTAACAGGTTTTAGCCTCGCTACAGTTTCGCTCGTGTTGTGAGAGAGACAGGTATACCCCGCGAGTTGATGGTAGCGAAATTTTAACGAAAATAACAGTTAGCGCCCACAGATTATTTCACAATTTACTGACGTTTTGACTGCAAATTTACAAAATTACAGTGTTCGAATTTATACCCAGTGTATGTATGCACTCCACATACACTGATTATTTTACCATTATATCGGTTTTGTAGGTAAGTTTCCGGTTATTATGTAACATTACTACGTACACTCTTTTAAGTTATAAATATACTTAGCACAACCTCAACACGTGTGTCTGGGGTCTCCATATTCTTCTGTTTTCAGACCCAAAAACTATCGTTTACAATAGGAATTGGAATATACTCATTCCGCGGTGGTTTGAAAAATTTATAAATAGTTTTAAAATTAAATACTGTTTACAAAGTTACGAACTTTACACCGTCATTACAACTTTCGACTTTACACGAATTAGTTCGCTTCTTAATTTTACGCTTCTTGCTTTCTTGTGAAGGGATGAGCCTTGTATTAATTATTAACCGTTATTAATTAAGTAATTTAATTACTGCAAACTACTTAACTAATGGAGTTTCGAAGGAGCTGTTTTCGGTCTCAGTATCAAGCCAACTTAAATCGATCTCAAGGTAAGGCGTGTTTTTATCAAAATTTAGAATTCGGCTTATTGACTGGTGAACGCCGTATAAATAACATTCCACCGTAGCAATCGTACCGTGATGGTTATAAGAACTGCGCAGCAAGTTTTGGTTCCTTTTTCCAGATGCGCACTGCGCATGTGACTGTTCACAATTACGATTATTGAACATACCTACGTGAACACAAAAACGTAAACTGAACGTAGAGTGAACCGTAGCCGTTTGTTCAGTGTTGCCTATGCAACATAATGTCGGTTTGATTCACATATAGATGTTTAATTGGTGAAGTTTCGAAGGGCAAGCTGAAATATTTCAAAAATCAAAGGGGAAGCACACTGTTTCAAAGGCAAACAAGCTGTTTGTAAGGGAAGAAGTTTGGAAACAGCCTGCTAGCTAATAACTAATCACTGACTAAATATTTCCGATTTAAATTGTTAGCTTGCTTGCCCTTGTTGCCCTTGGAAACCTAATCGTTTAACTGAAATCTATGTAGTCCTAGGCAATCCCGAGCACGTGATTCTATCAAATACGATAATTGCGATGTGCACGTTCACTGTCCATTCAAAAAGAACATTTTAGACGAGTCTGAGGTTGAACACCTTCTTGCCCTGCAAATTAAACTATTGTCATCTATTATTCCAATGACAGTCAAAGCTGTTCAATCACAATAATGAGGTTTTGTCCTGCGGTTTTCCACTGATTTTGGCGTTATATATGCTGCCAATTGTAGTGCGACTTACCTGTATGACTAATCTGTGTTACAGGTCATTTCCTTTTGTTCTAAATATACACATTAATGTTACATGTCACAAAATGGATCACGTCATATTACATAGTGCTGTTGAGGTTTATAAT
The DNA here is from genome assembly GCA_030248245.1 of Trissonchulus sp. WLG1_4. Classification (NCBI taxonomy): domain Eukaryota; kingdom Metazoa; phylum Nematoda; class Enoplea; order Enoplida; family Ironidae; genus Trissonchulus; species Trissonchulus sp. WLG1_4. The sequence goes on from JASANF010009258.1 coordinate 3,573, forward strand.
ACTATTAATTTTTTAGAACGTTTATTATTTTACATCGATATGATTATGATATCGAATTCTGATATAATCAAAGTAAATTTTATTAACAGTGTAGATTCAAATTATATACGAATGTAACAGTATTAATACATATGTACTGCGTCTTTTTGCAAAAGTTGTATTTACCGTGTAAGTCCATCTTGTTTCTGTAAAACTTCTCAAATGTGGTTTAAGTATGTAGCTGTTTATTTGAACGTCTATCACGTAACTACTTTTTAAAAATTTCGTTCAGGGAATGTTTAAGTTTGTCTGATAATAATTTTTTTATGTAGTTCGACATCAGAAACACTCGGGTTACGTAAAACGGTAGTAAATTGCTGTAAAGTTTGTAACGAAGGCCAAATTGCAGTTAGTATCCTATTCAGTAGGAAAGTCCTACTCGGTTGTCTTACTGTATAGAGTGATGTAATTTGTTTACAAACATCAAGGTTTACCATAACGACTTGTGTACTTGGGATCATAGAGGCACACAGGGGATTGGAGATTAAGGTCTTCCTCCACTTCCCCCCCCCCTGAGGGGGAGGGGGTAGGCGTTCATCACTCTCTGGTGGCCGAAAAAGTGCCCCAAAATTTAGTTTAAATTGCAGACATTTTTATTTGTCGCCGGAAAGAAGCTAAAATCAAAGAAAATTTAATTTAAATCGGAACAAATCGATGATCAAGACGAGTTATTTAAGCATACAGCGTTAAGGGAGTAGTGTCGCGAAAGCAGTCGATTTTGCGCAACTATAAAACTTTTTCACTGAATGATAAGACATTGTTCTTTATATATTTCGAAAATATATGTTAAGGCAAGTATTTTCGCCAAGTTTCATCAAAATTGGTGCAGTATACTGTTAGCAGTGAGGTCGCAAAGTCGGAAAAATGACGTTTTGAAAACCTATTCACATTCGATAATTTCGCCACAAATATCAATTTGGTTGTCTAGTGTTATATATTCAGTGTCCCACCCTCGTTGACCTAGCCCTTTTTGTACGTCCATTGGGCATTGAGTTCTATTCATGTTTAGTTGCCATAGCAACAAGTGCGCGATTGAGCCTAAAGCACACGTATTTTGGTGATAATTTAAGAACCTAAATTCAGTCTAAAAAGTAGTTATACGTTCTAATTATGTTTCGAGATATATTCTGAAAGGGAGAACTTAGTCTGAGCCTAAAATACAAAGTTTGAATTACATAGTACTAAAGAGAGTGCAATGCAAGCTAGTTGGTTGGCTTAGAGGGGAAATCACGAGAGTTGGTCGGGTTCAAACTATTGGGGAAATTGCGGGTTTTTGATAAGAAATAATTGTGGGTTTTAGTGGACCGGCGCTCCTGAGTTAGGAGTTTAAATTTATCATTTACTTGTTGTTGTTGTTGTTACTAGCGCGTTTATATTGTACTGCACAATTAGCTGTACTATACAAATTCTTTGGTTAACCAGGCTCGTCAATAAAGCCTTTGTTTTAATTCGTTGTCCGAGTTTACTGATCTAAGGTTTGTTCTTGTGTTTGCGTTCGTTACTAGGGCCCGTAGAGAGATCCCTTGGAGTGCTGCCGAACCTGTTGGTGAGCAGTTCTACGTCAGTAGCTTCGACGCTCTCAGCGTCAGGTTGTTATTACTGCGCGCTCTCCGGCACAGGTAGGCACCGGTCACGTTTCTGAGACTTAGCCCGCCAGCTCACGCGGAGTACATAAGACCGGGGGCCGCAGTATAACACCAGTTTGTTCACACATGCTGAAAGGACACATGTTGTAGTTTATGCATACAAAATTTAGTGGTAGCTACTACTAATACTACTACTACTACTAGTACTACAGCTGCTGCTGCTCCTGCTACTACTATTGGTACTGCACCTGATGCTACTACTACCACTATTACTAGTACTACATCTGCTGCCACTGTTGCTGCTACTAGTGCTACTACACTTTCTGCTGCTACTACAACTACTAGTACTACAGTACACCTACTGCCGTTGTTACTACTACTACTAGTACCTGCTGGTGCTACTACTGTAGCAGATAATACAACTACTAAGATACACTAGATATACTAACATATACTACTACAACTACAGATACTGCTAAGTCTTGCCACTACTCCGGCTACCACTGACTGCTACAGCTGCTACAACTTCTGCTGAACAGGAAACAGAGGTCCAATTTTTTCACCTGCGCCAATAAATGGGATAATGGGATCAAGTGGTCTTGAAGGACTTGATCAAAGGAAATCATGCAATAACAGCTACAGCCACAGCAGCTACAACACGGCACCGACCGCAACACCAGCGACACATATAGGAATAACTACAAGAGCAACTTGATTACGACTCTGACAACAACACCAGCATAGCATACTGCTTCACTACAACAGGTACTCAGCTAGAAATCTGACCACACCACATATCGCTTCCGCTACAACTACAACACCGATAACAACACCAAATCAAGCCACTATGGGTTCCACTACTATGGTATCACTACTCGTCTGCTACTACTGCACTTAGTCCGACAACCACTAATGCTGTTAATACGACGACTGTTCCTGCTACGGCTGCCACTGCTACGACTGCAACTGCTACGACTACCACAACTACGACTGAAGCTGCTCTACTTGCTCTACTTCTGCTGCTACCACTACCACTACTTCTACCACTAGGCAACTACGACTGTTTCTGATACGGCTAATGCTGCTGCTACGACGACTGAGGCTACTTCTGAGGCTGCTTTACTACTACTGCTATCTCTACCACTACTGCTACTACTAGCCTACTACGACCTTTCTGATTCGATTAGCGCTGCTGCTACGACTACCACTCTACGACTGAGGCTGCTCTACTTCTACTGCTATCACTACCACTACTACCACTACTACCATCTACTACCATCTACACCACTACGACTTAAAGCAGCAGCAACTACTACCAACTACTACCACGACAACGACAAAAGCGGCAGCAACAACTACCTACAAAAAAATAAAATATTTTATTAAAATAATAAACTGGGACACTCACGACTGTACCCCGCTTGCGGTAACCCCGTTAGCGGGATCGGAAGTCAGGTCTCAAAACTCGCCTTAAACTTATCCTTAAACACCCCTAATATATACTACTAGTAAGTAACAACTATTAACGCCCCCCATTCGGTAGCTTAGGAATACTCTTGTATTGAAGTTACTACTCGTAGCCTGGTATAACTTCAACACAAGGAAGAGGTGAATCTGTGCGCAAAAAAGTGCTCGAACACCTTTGGGCGTAAAAAAACAAAAAAAAAAACAAAATTTAGTGCAAATTGCTTGAGTGGTTGCGGAGTAATACCTGTTTGGACTGTGAAACTGTGCGGAAACTGTGAAGTACTCATAACAATAATATTAAATTGTGAAAATTCTGGACGCGTATTTTAAAAGCAAAAGAAAAGCGTACCTTCGTTTTTCTTTTTCTTATTCGTGGCAAAACATTGTGCGCCGACCGTTATGTGTACTTCACAAGCTGGCCAATCTGATATCTGGCTTGATTTTTTTGAACTGTCAAGTCCCTAGTGTGTGATGTCTGGCTTACAAAAGGTGATTGGTTCAAGATCTTATCAGATATTGGTAGTCTAGTGTCTGGCAGTAATTATTTAACACAGTATAGCATTGGACTAGTTTCTCAGTGAACGCACAATTTCAAAGCAAAAAGCTCTTTGTTTTGCAACCTTTGAGCAAAATTGCTTTGGCGACACTACCACCTTAAGCTGTGGAATAATATTATCGATGTAGTAGTTAACTGTTATAAGTGCCATCATAGCAGCACTATTATAGTATAATTATTATACCAATAACCCACTCTTTCGTTCGTACACTTTCTTCGCACGCGAAAAAACAGCTCACGATCAAAAACATGCTTAAAACAATTTTAATTATCTGGTCAAGTTCACGATTAGTTCACATCCTTAAACATGTTCTTTAATCTGAGTCTAAAAGGAGACCTTAGATTCACATTAAAGCCCGGTTCATACTCGTCCTTGTCTTTGTCCATCTCCATTTGCCCTCAAGCAATTCCAGAAAATCCACTCAGATAAATGATAAAATTTTCGGCATGAAGATAGTCAGAGTGATTTGTAGATCGTATACAAAAAATTAGCCGAAACGTTTGTGTCAGTTTTTCACAGCAGCTGACCAAAATTTGTCTTTGTCCCTTTCCCTGTGTCCTAAAGGACAAGTATAAACCGAGCTTTAGCAGTTATGTGTGTACCTTATCATAGCTTGTGTTTAAGATAGCAGGACCCAATTGCTCTAAACTACAACTTTTACAATAATTGTATCTGGTAATTGTTTCGGCAAAGACTTATATAGGATATATGTACGATTGTTACAATTGTAACAATTATGAAATCTTACAATTTGGTACAATTGTAGGCATAAATTGAATTAAACTTGCAAATAAATGGTAACAGTTGTAGTTTCAAATTTTTTCATAATTGGTGAAATATACATATTTCAAGGCCGATGGTACAATTGTAACAATTGTCTGAAATCTTACAATTGTAACAATTATGACGTTTATAAAATTTCACAATTGTTACAAATAGTAAGACTTGAGATTTGTAATGTTGGGCTACAGGGCCCAGGTTATGACTGATATATATTTCTGTTTGAGGTATGACGGCCTTTGGTGGTGGTCCCCAGCACAAGTTGTCCTACCCTCAGCCGACCAGTCCCATCATTACCGTTCATCCCCCCACGAAACTACGATACCGAAAATGCATCCATAGTTTAGCCCTGCTAGAATTGGCTACCGCTTGTCTTATTTTCACAGTGGGGGTGGCCTGCGTTGCCCTTGTGGGGGTCACGGCCCATAAATCGCCCTTTATGACCGCGAATCTAGACGGATCTGCGGTCTGGGGTGGCGTTTTTTTCATTATCTGCGGCTCTTTTGGCGTGGCCTGGCTTCGAACCGCCGCGTCAAGGGGTCTAATGGTGGCCTATTTTGTCCTGGATATCATAGCTTGCGCAGTGGGTGGTTTTGTGGTCATGATGGGATCTGGTTGGGTTCTTGTTCTGGCAAACCAGTTTCATGCGAACCAATCTGGCAAAAGCCGCACAGAACGCCTGTATTTGATGACCCTTATTGTGCTGAATATTGCTAATTTGGTCTTTGAAGTTGCCTACAGTGAGTTGACACTGTAATTTTCTGATAATAATTAATTGAAATATACCTATTAAGCATCTTTCATCTAAAATACATTCATTTAAAAAACTTTACCTTACTGTTACCAATTCGCTGAACTGAACATGAATGGAAATGGTGGACGTAATACTTGTCATTTATAGACTACCAGAGTTAATAGACTGAAATTTTTTTGCGCTGTCCAACGAAAGATCGATTCCTACTTACAGCCTTATGTCCGTTCAGCCGCAAAATTACGAAATAATCAGGCCACTATTCATGTAAAGGATCTCTATGTAAGTGGACACCAAGGTGATGGAATACTGAATGCTACTTCTCAGTATTGCATACTTTAATGCCTTACTACTTTTTTTCTATTGGTCTTATCCAAAATTGGATTTATCGGATTAGATTTAACTTTATTTCGTCAATAACACAGCGTCAAGTGCACATAATTGGCTGAAACTTGGCACACTTCTAGATAATTCATGTGAGACGTAAGACAAAATGTCAGCTGGATCTTTTTATATTCTGCTGTGTTATTCAAAAAGTTAATTTCAATCTAATCCGTTAAATCCAAATTTGGATAGGACCTGTGAAGTATGAACCTAGCAGTCACTTTGCATTGTTTTGCTGCTTTAGCCATCTTCTGCATTTTCTCCGCGGGCTGTATGTGCGCGAACTGGGGCGGGTGTTGTGTGGACGACGCCTACGACGAGACCACGCCCAAATCATCCATTGACAACCAGAAACCATACCAACATGTATGCATATATAAATAATGTGTATGTATATATTTGTAAATTTGTAATATCTGTAAATAGATTTAATGGGGAATGGAAATTGAACTTTTGTAAACCTCTGTTCTATGATCCACTTTCCCGCGGATATACCATATTGTAGCAGTTGGATTTAGGTATTTGTCGAGTTACTGTTGAGTTGTTGAACTGAACTGTAATGCTGAGACTTTGTTCGAAGTTCTTTTATGATGTGCGAAGAAAATGGTCTACTTCAGTCATTTTGAAGCCTTGACTTAGTTTCAGGCAACGGCTGTACCAGTTAACACGCTGGACTACGCTGCAGTGCACCGGGGGAAGCTGACCCGGAGTCTCACGCTGGGCGCCGCAACAGCGGGGTCACCGAAGTTTGTGGTGCCGCCCTACGTGAGCCCGGTGTCCGCCAGCGTTCGGGATATTGGCAACAGAACGCGCCTGGCTTCCACGGACGAGTGGGACGAGCAGTACAATCAATTCGACGAACCACCTTGATTTGCAGTCTAAAGGCCTATTTACACGAGGGCGCATGAGCGGGCGCAAGAGCGGGCGCATGAGAGGGCGCATGAGCGGGCGCATGAGCCGGCGCACGAGCGGGCGCATGCGCGGGCGCATTCTATTTTCACACTGCCTGCTGCATTATTTCACACAATGCAGTATCCAAGTGTGCGTGTGCGCCCTCTCATGCGCCCTCTCATGCGCCCGTTCATGCGCCATGGCGTGCGCCATGGCGTACGCCATGGAGGAAAATGCGCCCTCGTGTAAATAGGCCTTTAAAGCTCGGTTCATACTTGTCTGTAGGCTGACTCATTTGTCTGCTTAGCACAGTTTTTGAGGACTTTCTTCCGCTTTTTTTCTGAGGTAAATTCTCAAAACTACCATGGGTAAAGTTGGGGTATACTTACTCACTGGTAAAGGTAAGGATAAAATGGTCTTCTCAGACAGTAACTAAAGCCAATGTGATAGCAAAGTCATGTAGCTTTTGAGATTCAGGTCACAACAGCGCTATAACTTATTCTTTACTCAACGGTAATGTTTCTTGCTTAGCTTTGTTTACAACTTTGAATGTACCTGTGGGTAAGCATAGCCTAATTGTACCAACTAGTAAAATTGAGAATATGGCTCCAGCTGCCAAATCATCATCTATTTTTGATTTTTTTAACTTGTCTTTCAAACTTTAACAGGGAAAATTTTTTGAACGACGCGTAGTTTGTTGAGGTTAACGGTTTCATTTGTAGAAATAAGGAAAGGATGGCAGATGCAGACAAGTGGGAAGCGAGCTAGAATCAGTTAGGCTTCATTCAACTGTTTATCGTAAACGCTTCGCGATCCAATTATTGATCTTTTCACTTTACTATTAAACTGTAGGTATACGAGTTTTGATTGAAAATTTACCTATGAGTTTTGTATGTTTGCCAAAAATAAACTTTAACCTCTTTTCTACTTTATTTATCAAAATATTTTCGACGATATTCTGCCGATTAGCAGAATTGAGCGTTGGTTACGATTATTTTTTCACTGTTAATTTTTATACATGTAGTTTATCTTATTTTGACTCTGTAAAAATGTTTCTATGATTGAAAATGGTGTTTTACATTTGTTGATCTTTAAAACAAATAACTAATTTAAATGTGTAATGTTCTTTTTTTCCGTTATTTTTGATAAATATGCAAAAGTGAATTTTTAGAATGTTTAACTGCAGAATAATTTTTACAACAATTATATTATTTGAATAAATCATGCGGAAAATTAGATAACTGACGTGTATCAACTAACCAGTATATTTTCTTTAACCTGCAACTTGTAGATCTTAGCAGTAGAGTAGCTTTTGTAGTTTTCAGATTTCCGGGTGGATTTCCCATAGAATTTTTCAGCTTTTAAGCATGTATGTTTTCTAAAACAAGTCAGGTATCCGAATTTGCAGCTGAAAATTTGATATTAAAAATTAGCGTTTTGTATGTATTTAGTTGGTTACCATCAAAACTGCTTTTAACTCAATTTTAGTAATATATTTCTTATTCTGAATAAAAAATACTCTAAATATTGTTTGTCTAATTTTGTTCTGTAAACTTTCGGAAGTCTGTGATTTTGTTAAGTGGTGTAATGCGACGGGTAAATAAACATTACATTATGTTGTTATTCTTATGTATTGAATCTGTCATTTATATTAACTTACTAAATGAATAATAAGGATCGTTATTGGTTTCTGATAGGTGTTGGGTTGTCTCCACTGCAACTTAGCGTTAAGCAGGTTATTGATATATACTTAGCAGTTTAGTATCGTGTTCTTTCTGTCCCCACGGGAAGGTCGATTCATTACTTGCAACCCTAAGTTTAGTATCGTGTTCATTCTGTCCCCACGGGAAGGTCAATTCATTACTTGCAACCCTAAGTTTAGTATCGTGTTCATTCTGTCCCCACGGGAAGGTCAATTCATTACTTGCAACCCTAAGTTTAGTATCGTGTTCTTTCTGTCCCCACGGGAAGGTCGATTCATTAAGTTTAGTATCGTGTTCTTTCTGTCCCCACGGGAAGGTCGATTCATTACTTGCAACCCTAAGTTTAGTATCGTGTTCTTTCTGTCCCCACGGGAAGGTCGATTCATTAAGTTTAGTATCGTGTTCTTTCTGTCCCCACGGGAAGGTCGATTCATTACTTGCAACCCTAAGTTTAGTATCGTGTTCTTTCTGTCCCCACGGGAAGGTCGATTCATTAAGTTTAGTATCGTGTTCTTTCTGTCCCCACGGGAAGGTCGATTCATTAAGTTTAGTATCGTGTTCTTTCTGTCCCCACGGGAAGGTCCATTCATTACTTGCAACCCTAAGTTCCTTTTAGCAGCCGAAATTCTAAATCATTGCGCCACCGATGGCGTACCTATTTGATCAAATTGGTCTTGATTATTTTGTAATTTCGCCGGCTACACTGACAGATGACTGCAAGTATATTTGAGTATTATTATTGTTTAGGTATAATTATTCACCTTTAGCCTAAATATGACCCCCTAGTTATATTTTATGTATAGGTTCGATCCCAAACAACAATAATCTACGTAAACTTATAACTTGTATATACCTTCAGGAAACATTACTGTGGGATCCCGTTAATTCCTAGTACATGAATAGTCTGTGGCTTCATAAATTCTTCGCGGTTTATTAGATTAAGCCCCGCTTAGATTTCCTGATTTCATTATTCAATGGGCCGAATTCAGCTGTTTCCGACCAAATTGAATAATGAAATTAAAGTCGTATCTCTTTGCAACACCCGCACATTTCCCACTATTTAATTCATATTTAAAAATAGGAACAACATTCGAAAAGAATATTATAAACAAAGCCTGGAATGCATTTTACAGATACACTAAAACCTAACTAAATCCACCAATAAGGCGGGATTCAGATTTCAGTGGTTTACAAGCTGATTCATAGGCTGAGATTCACAAAGCGCGTTTGACTTCGACCCTGTATCAATACAACACGTGATCGCATGAAATACATAGCCATTTTTATTACTATGCTCTATTTCAGTCGAAAAGAACGTTTTACACCGAGTCTAAAGTTGAACACCTTTTGTGATGAAGCGGGGCCATAGTGTCTGTAAGGTCACTTTTTTACTAAAGAAATAATGACATGAGAATGTCTGAAAGCCTTTGATAAAATAAACTTTTTTAACTTTATCGACTTAAAAAGTCAACTTGGAGAAACTGAACTTTTTTTGAAAACATTTTTGCGCCAAATTTTAGTTGAAGTTTAAGGTATAAACATTGTGTTTTGACAAAACGTTTACTAGACTAGGACTATTGCATTGATTTGATAAACTACTTTTTAATGACTTAGTTTTTTTAATTCAAAATATTTATTGATTGGGTCAATTATGTGGTTGAAATGAGACCTGGAACATAGCTAAAAATATGCGGAATTGATTGAGTTACATGCATTTTCAAATCCTCACTTCCTTAAAAATTTGCGCTTGCGAATAAAAAATTATACTTACGGACAAAAAATTGAGCTTTCAGACACTGAACTAACGATTCATTCACGGGCAAGCGGAGTATAAAACTACCAGTGAATAGCAGACAACTTGCCAGGACAGTATTTTTGTAATTAAACGTGTTAATTTCACAGTTTCAACTCTGGCGTTTGTCCGTATTCCTAAAACGAATATGAATCCCGCCTCCACATAATAAATAACTAATAATCTGCGCTGCAAATTATAAATGTATAAATAATAAATATATAAATAAAATAATAAAATATAAACTTACATGTATAAGAACGATATTGTACCAGAAACGTGATATACTTTGGTATAAAAGTGTAAATAAATAACTAATTAATAAAAAAACTAATTTCTATAGAGTATTAAATTAAAAAACAACGATTACAACCATGAAAAGATACGTACAACAGATTCCGGATATGTACGTTACTTCCTCTGATTTGCCCGCAAGTCAATTCGTTGGTAATATTTCTAGTGCTGTCAACTTTAAAGCTGTTTAAGGATTTTAAATAACAAGTGAAAGCAAGTAAAATGACATACGGGCAAAACCTTAATGTCGAATACCTAAGGACATATAAACAATTCGTTAAAGCATATAAAGTCAAACCGAACCTGCTTATAATATAAACCACTGAAGTGTTTATTATTAACTGACTTTGGCACGCTATTACTTTTTTAAATAAAAGTTTTTTAATGAATTATGACTTTTTTACAAAAAGTGGCCAACTGCATCTTATAAACAGGCTTCATCGAAAACTCACCTGCCTAAACTTCCAAATTTCAGTAGCAAACTTTTTAAATATCGAATATGAGAGTCAAGACAAATGTATCCTCTGCAATAAGTTGAAATTGTGCCGAAATTTGAAAGTTTTCGAGCCGATTCGTACTTCATTGGTAATGCATACAAACTTCTACTCCGAGATAAATAAAATTCAGTTGTCCAACATTTAGAACCAATTCTCCAGTTTGTCATATATTCTCTTAAAGTACGAATCGACTGTTGTATTGACTCTTCCCGGAAGATTTAGTGCATCTGATGTTCTTGAAACAGTGTCCCATTTTCAGGGGATCCCAATCCCATACTAGTGGGAAACCCAGAACCCCCTGGAACCATGACCTGGGGGGTCCAGTGACTAGGTGCGTAGGGGGTCCAATTCTTCATAGACTGCAAAACAGACGTTTTCAGTTTCGTGGTGCCAAAACGGGTCATGGCAAAAGTGCCCACGGTGAATTTCACATCCGATGGATTCAGAGTGGGACCGGTGGGAGCTCCATAGGGGGGCTTGTTCAGCAGGTTCCCATA
>JASANF010009260.1:0-11251 GCA_030248245.1 Trissonchulus sp. WLG1_4
AAAGCCTGTTTCACACGATGGGGAAAACGCGTGGGGTGCCCCTTGGGGCACCCCATGAGGTGCCACATGGTGCCACCTGATGCCCCTCGGGGTGCCCCGAGGGGCACCATGTGGCATCGTGTGACACCCCATGGGGTGCCACGAGGGGCACCATGTGGCATCGTGTGACACCCCATGGGGTGCCCCGAGGGGCACCATGTGGCATCGTGTGACACCCCATGGGGTGCCCCAAGGGGCACCATGTGGCACCATTTTGCATCGTGTGACACCCCATGGGGTGCCCCACGTGGGGAAAATCAGTATCGCTCGCCGTGCGTTTTTCCATGTGGCACCACATGCGACAGCCAATTAGTAAGCACTGATGATGATCACGTGACTTTATACAAATGGTTAAAGGACAATTTTAGGGCTTAAACTCAATCATTTGAGTTAATTCTTTCACATTTGGTTAGTCTATTACGGCTTTTACGAATACGTAGCTCATGAATTATATTTAAGTAAGCTACAAAATTTAAATAATTTTTATAAATTCTTACACGTAATTTATGCCCAAGGCACATATCACATATGTCAAAATTCAATGTAATACCTTCGTAAATACTTAGTATTTTGACCGTTTACGCGTCTAAAAATTCAAACTCCCGCGCGTTCATGCCCCATCGTGTGAATACGTTACCCCAGGGGAATCCCCGGGGGACACCACACGGATCCACATGACACTCCACGGGGCACCCCATAGGGTGTCACACGATGCCACATGGTGCCCCTCGGGGCACCCCATGGGGTGTCACACGATGCCACATGGTACCCCGCGTGGCACCCCATGGGGTGTCACACGATGCCACATGATGCCCCACGGGGCACCCCTTGGGGTGTCACATGGGGTACCCCACGTGGGGATTCCCCACGTTTTTCCCCATCGTGTGAAACAGGCTTAACAGAAACTTTGACTACAGGCAACACAACCATAGACTCAAAGCTACAGCAGACGGACTTGGATTACAGCCAAAGCAAACCTACACTCAAAGCAACAGCGGACGGACTTAGATTACAGCCAAAGCAAACCTTAGATTTAAACCAACAACGGACAGACTTAGATTACAGCCAAAGCAAACTTACACTCAAAGCAACAGCGGATGGACTTAGACCACAGGCAACACAAACCTAGACTCAAAGCAACAGCGGACGGACGTAGGTAGACTACAGGCAACGCAAACCTAGACTCAAAGAAACAGCGGACGGACTCAGACTACACTCTACAGGCAACACAAACCTAAACTCAAAGCAACAGCGGACGGACGTAGGTAGACTACAGGCAACGCAAACCTAGACTCAAAGAAACAGCGGACGGACTCAGACTACACTCTACAGGCAACACAAACCTAAACTCAAAGCAACAGCGGACGGACGTAGGTAGACTACAGGCAACGCAAACCTAGACTCAAAGAAACAGCGGACGGACTCAGACTACACTCTACAGGCAACACAAACCTAAACTCAAAGCAACAGCGGACGGACTTAGGTTACAGCCAACGCAAACCTAGACTCATTGCAACAGCGGACGGACTTACATAGACTACAGGCAACACAAACCTAGCTACATAAACTCAAAGCCACAGTGGACAAACAGAAACTTCGACTACAGGAAACGCTAACCTAAACTCAGAAAAGCAACAACGGACAAACACAAACTTGGACTTCAAGTTCAAGCAACGCAAACCTAGACTCGAAGAAACAGCGGACGGACTCAGACTACACTCTACAGGCAACACAAACCTAAACTCAAAGCAACAGCGGACGGACGTAGGTAGACTACAGGCAACGCAAACCTAGACTCAAAGAAACAGCGGACGGACTCAGACTACACTCTACAGGCAACACAAACCTAAACTCAAAGCAACAGCGGACGGACGTAGGTAGACTACAGGCAACGCAAACCTAGACTCAAAGAAACAGCGGACGGACTCAGACTACACTCTACAGGCAACACAAACCTAAACTCAAAGCAACAGCGGACGGACGTAGGTAGACTACAGGCAACGCAAACCTAGACTCAAAGAAACAGCGGACGGACTCAGACTACACTCTACAGGCAACACAAACCTAAACTCAAAGCAACAGCGGACGGACTTAGGTTACAGCCAACGCAAACCTAGACTCATTGCAACAGCGGACGGACTTACATAGACTACAGGCAACACAAACCTAGCTACATAAACTCAAAGCCACAGTGGACAAACAGAAACTTCGACTACAGGAAACGCTAACCTAAACTCAGAAAAGCAACAACGGACAAACACAAACTTGGACTTCAAGTTCAAGCAACGCAAACCTAGACTCGAAGAAACAGCGGACGGACTCAGACTACACTCTACAGGCAACACAAACCTAAACTCAAAGCAACAGCGGACGGACGTAGGTAGACTACAGGCAACGCAAACCTAGACTCAAAGAAACAGCGGACGGACTCAGACTACACTCTACAGGCAACACAAACCTAAACTCAAAGCAACAGCGGACGGACTTCGACTACAGGCAACGCAAACCTAGACTCAATAAAACAGCGGACGGACTCAGACTACACTCTACAGGCAACACAAACCTAAACTCAAAGCAACAGCGGACGGACGTAGGTAGACTACAGGCAACGCAAACCTAGACTCAAAGAAACAGCGGACGGACTCAGACTACACTCTACAGGCAACACAAACCTAAACTCAAAGCAACAGCGGACGGACTTCGACTACAGGCAACGCAAACCTAGACTCAATAAAACAGCGGACGGACTCAGACTACACTCTAGTACTCTACAGGCAACACAAACCTAAACTCAAAGCAACAGCGGACGGACTTAGGTTACAGCCAACGCAAACTTAGACTCATTGCAACAGCGGACGGACTTACATAATACATAGACTACAGGCAACACAAACCTAGCTACATAAACTCAAAGCCACAGTGGACAAACAGAAACTTCGACTACAGGAAACGCTAACCTAAACTCAGAAAAGCAACAACGGACAAACACAAACTTGGACTTCAAGTTCAAGCAACGCAAACCTAGACTCGAAGAAACAGCGGACGGACTCAGACTACACTCTACAAACAACACAAACCTAAACTCAAAGCAACAGCGGACGGACGTAGGTAGACTACAGGCAACGGAAACCTAGACTCAAAGAAACAGCGGACGGACTCAGACTAGGTACACTCTATAGGCAACACAAACCTAAACTCAAAGCAACAGCGGACGGACTTCGACTACAGGCAACGCAAACCTAGACTCAATAAAACAGCGGACGGACTCAGACTACACTCTACAGGCAACACAAACCTAAACTCAAAGCAACAGCGGACGGACTTAGGTTACAGCCAACGCAAACCTAGACTCATTGCAACAGCGGACGGACTTACATAGACTACAGGCAACACAAACCTAGCTACATAAACTCAAAGCCACAGTGGACAAACAGAAACTTCGACTCCAGGAAACGCTAACCTAGACTCAGAAAAGCAACAACGGACAAACACAAACTTGGACTTCAAGTTCAAGCAACGCAAACCTAGACTCGAAGAAACAGCGGACGGACTCAGACTACACTCTACAGGCAACACAAACCTAGACTCAAAGCTACAACGGATGGGCGTAGACTACAGGCAACACAAACCTAGACGCAAAGAAACAGCGGACGGACTCAGACTACACTCTACAGGCAACACAAACCTAAACTCAAAGCAACAACAGCGGACGGACGTAGACTACAGGCAAAAACGGACGCAAAAAACACAAACCTAGACTTAAAGCAAAAACGGACGCACTTACGGATAGTGCAACCGGTTATCCGTTCAACCAGTAACCTTTTGACTATCCGTTTACCTACAAAAACCGGTTCCACAGTCCGCGATTTACTATTTCTTAACGTGTACACGCTGTAACCGCTAAGTAAACGCGGATAGTGATTAGTGACCACTGGCCGCGTACACGCTAAGTTTAGCGCGTACACAGTACACACACACAGTTACACGCGTGTACATGGTCCACTCCACGTAAACGTGGTCCGTGCCAAGCTAGCCTATATAATTCCCCTATACTTTACTATATATTGATATCATGAACATCTCTGGGGAGGTAACCCTGCCCCTTTTAGGGGCAACTTGTTTTTACTTAGGATTGTGAGAAAATTTGTATGTAGTCACTCATTCAAACTATGGCATTCAAAAATTAATTAGAAAATGAAAAATTAATTTCAAAAATTTTTGTCTTGTTCGAACGCGGAAACACATAGTCACTTGGGCACAGGCTCACCTGTAAAGCTTCACCTGGGAATACCCCCTCCCCCCTTATTACACTCCACTTACTTTTTAACGTCTTTCACAATATGAATTTACGCTCAATCTAATTTAACATCATGTACGTATTCATGCCCTTCCCTGTGCAATGCATAGTTGTCAGGCATTATCTCATGGTATCTCACGTAAATATTTAGTCTAGTCTTGTTTTTCTGCCCTGTGCGGCGGCGTATTTTTAGTTTTTGTTCATTTACTTTTCTTATGCTTTTTACGCCTAAATGGCCGCCTAACCATTCATTTTTTCTAATAAAACTGCTAAATTTTTTGGAGTTTGTTTTCGTCATTTCTGGGCAGTTTTGGCCTAGTGGCCCTGCCAATTTCTGTGTCCGTGCGTGTCGGTGTCCGGCATCCCCGGGGCTCGGCCCGCACGGACGACCCCGCTCATCGTACCCGGAAGCCCCGCCAGCGGTGTGGTTAGCTCGAGGGCAGGAGAAGTCTCCCCACAAGGCTGTGATACCTACCCTTCCTCCTTGGGCCATTCGTGCGCACTACAAGAGTAGCCGTACACACCTATACTCCAACAACAATTGAGAGTTTCACGGTCAAATGTCGTAAATTGGTTTCAAATCTTCTGTATAAAAATTATAATAAGAAAAAACTTAAAGATAAATTTGGAATTTTTTGCTCTAAGAACACTCAGGGTATATTTTTTTCATCAAAAGTTAATATTAATAAGCTGTGGAATACAGTAACAGATTATAAAAATTTATAAAAAGGTTACAATCCCACGTTAGTGTATGAATGTATGTGTAATATACTAATCGGAGTATGAATGGAGTGATCGCTGGGGGACGAAACGACTTTTTTCTCTTAAACAGTTTTTTCACTTTTTTTTTAAATTTAATTTTAAAAATTTTTACTGATTCTATTTTATATATAAAAAATTTAACCTGATTGTAAGCCCCTGATGAGTCCCACAATCAGGTCAGTCGGGCATAACAAAGCAATCTGTGAATGGTTCAGACTAATACAATGTATATATCTATGTATGTTTCTTCTTATACGGCTTTTTTTTACTTGTCTTTTTACTCATCTTCCTATATTTAGTTTATAATTTATTTTTTATAAATTTTTAGTCATTATGAATGATTATGAGACCATGGATAATGAATCTCGCGACCGCAAAAAATCGGACGAAGGTGAATTTTGTTGGCCGGCCGGTGTTTTTAACCGGCCGGCCGGCCGATTTTGACCGGCCGGCCGGCTGATTTTAGCCGGCCGGCCGGCTTGTACCGGCCGGCCGGTCAAGGCCGGCTGGCGACCATCAGGCCGGCCGGCGTAGGTAACGATAAGGGTGAATTCAAATGTGGCCAAGCATAAACCTTAATTTTAACAGTAGGTAAGGGTTGAGTTAACAATTTGGCCAGTCCACCATTGTCGGTGACGTTTTCATGCAAGAAAAATTGAATTACATAGGTGTTGGGAACACTGACACGTAACGTAAAAAACAAATGGTGTAACTCGTATAATCTGCAATGAGAAAAGGCAAACACAGTAGAATCTTTGTAAAGTGGAGACTAGAGCCATCGGTGAGGTGGGTTGCGCGAGCTGCAGAAGAACGGTCGGGTGGTCTTTTCTTTTCTTTTTTTTGCAATGAACAATTACAGTTTTTTGCAAATTTTTCATTTTCAGCGTCCTTTAATCCTTTGAGAAAAGTACTTTTGACATTCTTAAAATGTCCATTTCTTCTTTTTGAAAACATCCCTTCCATCTTTTTTTGTCCTTTTTTGTCCGACAGTGTTTAGGGCGTCCGCAGAACAGCGAGAGTGCAGAAAGAAAAGGGCAAAGCTACGTAGTTGTCGTCGCTACACTGCTGTAGTTTCATTTGTTTAGCGCAGGGTTCTGAACAAGTTGCTGCATGTCAGCGCTTCCGTTGGTTCTACCATTGTCTTGCACCGCCGCCGGCGACGACGTTAGCGTTTGCGCCTCCAGTGTGCACCCCTGGAATTTTTTGAGGCACCGTCAGGGAAAATTTTTTACTCATTAGTCATTCGTCAGCCAATAAACTTGTGTAATATAAATATAGTGATTAATATAAATTTGTTAGACATTTACGCAATACGAAAAAGAAAATTGACAATTTTGTTACGCTCTGTGAGTTTTTTTGCTTCACGGGTACACGACCTCTGACCGTTATATAGGGAGTAAAAAGAAAAGAAAATAAATTATAAGAACGATCTCCTTATATGTGTTTCAAATCCAGTTTCATCACTTTCGTCCGATTTTTTGCGGTCGCGAGATTCATTATCCGCGGTCTCATAATCACTCATAATGACTAAAAATATATAAAAAATAAATTATAAACTAAATATAGGAAGATGAGTAAAAAGACAAGTAAAAAGAAAGCCGTTTAAGAAGAAACATACATAGATATATACATTTTATTAGTCTGAACCATTCACGGATTGCTTTGTTATGCCCGACTGACCTGATTGTGGGACTCATCAGGGGCTTACAGTCAGGTTAAATTTTTTATATATAAAATAAAATCAGTAAAAATTTTTTTGAAAAAACTGTTTAACAGAAAAAAGTCGTTTCATCCCCCAGCGATCACTCCATTCATACTCTGATTAGTATATTACATATACGTTCATACACTAACGTGGGATTGTAACCTTTTTATAAAGTTTTATAATCTGTTACTGTATTCCACAGCTTATTGATATTAACTTTTGATGAAAAATATATACCCTGAGTGTTCTTAGAGCAAAAAATTCCAAATTTATCTTTAAGTTTTTTCTTATTATAATTTTTATACAGAAGATTTGAAACCAATTTACGACATTTGACCGTGAAACTCTCAATTGTTGTTGGAGTATAGGTGTGTACGGCTACTCTTGTAGTGCGCACGAATGGCCCAAGGAGGAAGGGTAGGTATCACAGCCTTGTGGGGAGACTTCTCCTGCCCTCGAGCTAACCACACCGCTGGCGGGGCTTCCGGGTACGATGAGCGGGGTCGTCCGTGCGGGCCGAGCCCCGGGGATGCCGGACACCGACACGCACGGACACAGAAATTGGCAGGGCCACTAGGCCAAAACTGCCCAGAAATGACGAAAACAAACTCCAAAAAATTTAGCAGTTTTATTAGAAAAAATGAATGGTTAGGCGGCCATTTAGGCGTAAAAAGCATAAGAAAAGTAAATGAACAAAAACTAAAAATACGCCGCCGCACAGGGCAGAAAAACAAGACTAGACTAAATATTTACGTGTGATACCATGAGATAATGCCTGACAATTATGCATTGCACAGGGAAGGGCATGAATACGTACATGATGTTAAATTAGATTGAGCGTAAATTCATATTGTGAAAGATGTTAAAAAGTAACTGGAGTGTAATAAGGGGGGAGGGGGTATTCCCAGGTGAAGCTTTACAGGTGAGCCTGTGCCCAGGTGACTATTTGTGTTTCCGCGTTCGAACAAGACAAAAACTTTTGAAATTAATTTTTTCATTTTCTAATTAATTTTTGAATGCCATAGTTTGAATGAGTGACTACATACCAATTTTCACACAATCCTAAGTAAAAACAAGTTGCCCCTAAAAGGGGCAGGGTTCCTCCCCAGAGATGTTCATGATATCAATATATAGTAAAGTATAGGGGAATTATATAGGCTAGCTTGGCACGGACCACGTTTACGTGGAGTGGACCATGTACACGCGTGTAACTGTGTGTGTGTACTGTGTACGCGCTAAACTTAGCGTGTACGCGGCCAGTGGTCACTAATCACTATCCGCGTTTACTTAGCGGTTACAGCGTGTACACGTTAAGAAATAGTAAATCGCGGACTGTGGAACCGGTTTTTGTAGGTAAACGGATAGTCAAAAGGTTACTGGTTGAACGGATAACCGGTTGCACTATCCGTAAGTGCGTCCGTTTTTGCTTTAAGTCTAGGTTTGTGTTTTTTGCGTCCGTTTTTGCCTGTAGTCTACGTCCGTCCGCTGTTGTTGCTTTGAGTTTAGGTTTGTGTTGCCTGTAGAGTGTAGTCTGAGTCCGTCCGCTGTTTCTTTGCGTCTAGGTTTGTGTTGCCTGTAGTCTACGCCCATCCGTTGTAGCTTTGAGTCTAGGTTTGTGTTGCCTGTAGAGTGTAGTCTGAGTCCGTCCGCTGTTTCTTCGAGTCTAGGTTTGCGTTGCTTGAACTTGAAGTCCAAGTTTGTGTTTGTCCGTTGTTGCTTTTCTGAGTCTAGGTTAGCGTTTCCTGGAGTCGAAGTTTCTGTTTGTCCACTGTGGCTTTGAGTTTATGTAGCTAGGTTTGTGTTGCCTGTAGTCTATGTAAGTCCGTCCGCTGTTGCAATGAGTCTAGGTTTGCGTTGGCTGTAACCTAAGTCCGTCCGCTGTTGCTTTGAGTTTAGGTTTGTGTTGCCTGTAGAGTGTAGTCTGAGTCCGTCCGCTGTTTTATTGAGTCTAGGTTTGCGTTGCCTGTAGTCGAAGTCCGTCCGCTGTTGCTTTGAGTTTAGGTTTGTGTTGCCTATAGAGTGTACCTAGTCTGAGTCCGTCCGCTGTTTCTTTGAGTCTAGGTTTCCGTTGCCTGTAGTCTACCTACGTCCGTCCGCTGTTGCTTTGAGTTTAGGTTTGTGTTGTTTGTAGAGTGTAGTCTGAAGTCCGTCCGCTGTTTCTTCGAGTCTAGGTTTGCGTTGCTTGAACATGAAGTCCAAGTTTGTGTTTGTCGGTTGTTGCTTTTCTGAGTTTAGGTTAGCGTTTCCTGTAGTCGAAGTTTCTGTTTGTCCACTGTGGCTTTGAGTTTATGTAGCTAGGTTTGTGTTGCCTGTAGTCTATGTATTATGTAAGTCCGTCCGCTGTTGCAATGAGTCTAAGTTTGCGTTGGGTGTAACCTAAGTCCGTCCGCTGTTGCTTTGAGTTTAGGTTTGTGTTGCCTGTATTAGAGATGAGAGTCTGAGTCCGTCTGCTGTTTTATTGAGTCTAGGTTTGCGTTGCCTGTAGTCGAAGTCCGTCCGCTGTTGCTTTGAGTTTAGGTTTGTGTTGCCTGTAGAGTGTAGTCCAAGTCCGTCCGCTGTTTCTGAGTCTAGGTTTGGTTCGCCTGTAGTCTACCTATGTCCGTCCGCTGTACAAAAAGGAGATCATCAAATTCATCAGGACATGATGGTAGATGATCCCGTAACCAATATCGTGGAACCACACAGTCCATGGTTATTGTCTTCATAGCGGACAAATCCCTTCCACTTTGCAAAAAACAATGTTATAGTAAAGACGGGGACGATGAAGAGCATAAATGACTCCTAACTTTGAAACGTAATGCTTGGAATTTTAGCCTGCCATGGTCGTATGAGCCCACCACTTCATCAAATTGTCATGTACAATTGTTCCCCATATTACAGTCACATGCGGTCCACGACTAAGCGGCTTTTTCCTGTAGAAATTAGTTTCCAGCACCTAAATCCTGAAAACTCTCTGGGAGCCAAACATGTCTCCAACGATAATGGTGTCAGATGGAAAGAAAAGTGTTATTGGCAGCATCATGCAGCAAGGTTATTTTGGATTCTTTTACGCCTACGACAAATTGGTTCCAAGTCTGGGTATTTCTCTGTTGTCTGTATATAACCGTTGGATTTGTTATTTTACACTGCCTACCTAATTACGCTATACAGGTGGTTCGTCACCAGTATGACAGACGTAGGACTGAAAGCTATTTCTAATGGTCAAAACTGGTTATGATTGCATGGGTGATACAGAAGCGCGCTTAGTACAGCCGCGATCGTCCGGACTATCTCGCGGCCTTGGGCAAAATGAATTTTGGTAATACCGGCGCCAACGCTGAATTTGTGGAGCTGCCGTTGCCGAAGACTCAGATCTAACTCACCTGCCACCATTGCACCAAAACTACCCTCCATATCACCAGCACTTACGACCTATCATCCCAGTGGCAGAACCACAAGTTCCTGAAGTTGAATTACCGCCTTTCACATTCACCACATTTTTTGTCGATATAGCATCTAAATCGACAGAGCTGACAAACAACGGGTAAAAGCTCTTGGCGCAGGGACATTTACCGTACAGCGTTTTTCTAACCAACACCTCCAGCGAAAGCCGATGCAGCATACTGAAAACGGTAATGGTGAAAAACGAGTTCAGCTGATCGATAGCAGTACATCGCCACAACTCGACGCGGTGAAACTGACTTAGTGGGGCATCACAGTCAAATGGAACACCTGTTGTGGCCTTATTGGATTCTGGAAGCGACGTCACTATAATCAGCCAGCAATTTCTAGAATTGATTCCTCACAAAGGCGCCAAAGTTAAAAATTAACAGTAATCCTTGCGACGTCTAGGACAGGGCACCAACTACGCCTATTGGGATGTATCCAGCTTCCTGATACAATTGGTGGATATAACTATGAAGTGACCACACAAATAGCCTATGTCTAGCGCATACCTTGTAATTTTGGGCACCGATGCAATGACAAAGAAAATTGGCTCTATTGAAAATAAATTTCAAGAAAAACACCATGCGTTTAGGAGAGCAGAAATGGCAACCGTGTAAAACAGCATCCCTGCCAGTTCAATCAAACCGAAAAAAGTGGCAGTCTTAGTTGCGAAAAACTCACGTAATCGTGCCAGAAAGAAGCGAGATGATGCTGCCTTGTGTGTATTTAGATAATGGTTTCACTGGTGACGGGCTCTTTGAGCCAGACGACTATAACATGTCTAGACTGCATTTGCATGGCTGACGAAATCGCTGATGCCTCCGGTGAACGATGAAGGTGATTTAACAATTCGAATCATGAATCCAAGTAACCATCCTGGTGGCGAATTGGCAACAAGCAAACATTAAAATGGTTTCCGTTAAGACGAATGCCATATTTATTATGACAACCTTCCAAAATTGATGGCTTGAAGTATAAACCACGTCCAACCAGCAACAGCGTAACTGAACCAAGAACAACAA